>WNWK01020862.1:0-35067 GCA_009830355.1 Cherax destructor | reverse complement strand
AATAACTCTCTCTCCTATTTTTAACTGTCAAATGCATTTGTTCCTAGGCTTCCTCAACTTATTAATCTCACTCCAAAACTTTTTCTTATTTTCAACAAAATTTGTTGATAACATCTCACCCACTCTCTCATTTGCTCTCTTTTTACATTGCTTCACCACTCTCTTAACCTTTCTTTTTCTCTCCATATAATCCTCCCTCCTTGCATCACTTCTACTTTGTAAAAACCTCTCATATGCTAACTTTTTCTCCCTTACTACTATTTTTACATCATCATTCCACCAATCGCTCTTCTTCCCTCCCGCACCCACTTTTTTGTAACCACAAACTTCTCTGCTGAACACACTAACACTACATTTTTAAATCTACCCCATACATCTTCGACCCCATTGCCTACATTCTACTAGCCCATCTATCCTCCAATAGTTGTTTATATCTTACCCTAACTGCCTCCTCTTTTAGTTTATAAACCTTCACCTCTCTCTTACTTACTGCTTCTATTTTCCTTGTATCCCATCTACCTTTTACTCCCACTGTAGCTATAACTAAAAAGTGATCTGATATATCTGTGGCCCCTCTATAAACATGTACATCCTGAAGTCTACTCAACAGTCTTTTATCTACCAATACGTAGTCCAACAAACTACTGTCATTACGCCCTTCATCATATCTTGTATACTTATTTATCCTCTTTTTCTTAAAATATGTATTATAACGATACTTATTTGGCGTGTTGGAAGTGTGGTTGAAATGATAAGACTTTGGAGGCTTCTACTTTATTTGTAATAAAAGTGTGAGTACACAGGCTGCGTGTTCTGTGGCCATGGCCCGGCGGGCCATACACCTTGCGCCTGAATGAGGAGTAGGCCTTGTTGTCTGACTGATGTCTGGGCACCAAGTGAGTCGGCCAGGGCGGGTCATGTTGACGTGGGTACGCCTACCAGGCTTGCCCTCTGGCGGAAACTATGGAACTAGCATGGCACGAAATATGAACTCAGCTGGCAGACAGCTAGGCTGTCTATGCAGACAGCATGGCTGTCTATGCACACAGCTAGGCTGTCTATGCAGACAGCTAGGCTGTCTATGCAGACAGCATGGCTGTCTATGCAGACAGCTAGGCTGTCTATGCAGACAGCTAGGCTGTCTATGCAGACAGCTAGGCTGTCTATGCAGACAGCTAGGCTGTCTATGCAGACAGCTAGGCTGTCTACATCGCTCGGCCACGCGCCCATGGTCGTCCCGACCATGAATGGCAGTAAAAAAAACTCGGGTCTCTCTCTCGCAAGAACAGGTCACAGAACATGGAAGAAAAACATATACTACAGTGGTACCTCGAGTTACGATGGTCCCCAAAATTGCCCTTTTATGTAAGTTTATTTTTTTTAATGCTTTTGTAGGTATATTTTTGGGGGTGTAAAAGGACTAGTCTATTTTACATTATTCCTTATGGGGATAAATTCGTTTGGTAATGGCACTTGAACAGCATTCTCGAATGAAAAAATATCGTAACTCGAGGTACCACTGTATACATAAACATATGGACATAGAAAAAAAAACTTCCTCCAGAGAGGGAAGAAAATAACGGTGTGCTTCGTGATTTAAGGCAGTAAGCATCGATGCAGCACTGCAAGCCTTCCTGCGTCTGGATACATACTGCAACACAGGAGACATAGCTGCGGCTGAGCTGTGACGTAACAGGGTACAGTCTCCTCTGGGACGGTGAAGCAGTCATTGTAAGTCGCTGCAGGGTTCACTCAACCTGGGGCACAACCCGCTGGTGCCCTCGAGTGAGGTGCCGTCAGTAGTCACAACAGGACAGGACTGGCAAGCGACTCAGGAGGACATTCCTTGACTGGTACTGTCGCTGGAGCTGTCGCTGCTGGCGAGTGGAGTGAGTCGTGACAGGGACGATTCGGCGAAACATCTGGAGGTTGTAACAGCATACACCATACTGCAGTGAGGGGGCTAGCAGTCAAAGTGACATCATCTTTGTGCAGGCTGCCCACTGAAGCTGTGACACGAGGTTGACAGTCGCCTGCCGACAGGCTTAACTGCGGCTCGACGAGTGTCATTTCTTGACAGTAGAGTTACAGCAGAGGACGGGTCTAAGCGTCCCCAAACTGGTCATCTACAATAGCTGGACTGACTGTCTAGGAGGTGAAGTGGAACGGTCTTGATGGGAAAATCGTCGCGGGTACGATTCAGCAAAGGCATCTACGAATGGCGAACAATAAGAGCTTTCTGTACAAGGCACTCAAATGCTCGTAACTGACGCCTGGACTGACAAATGTCAGCTGTCAAGCACGCGGGGTGCGGGTCACACCGGGTGACAAAGTAACACACAGGTGCTACATAGGACACACGAGAAAACTGCACACATACTGCACATGCGGTACAACAGCTTACTAGCAAATGACGCTTTTCTGTGTAAAAATCGTCACTAAGCAATACTCGAACATGTGAGAACACTGAGAGGAATTAATGAACACTCGACTTATATCTTCTCTCAAACTTCTCGACAAATAATGAAAATAAAATGCTCACTGTGAATCTAGAACACTCGGTGACGTCGTGACGGATGTCATGGGGTGACATTGCGAGTGACGTCAGGCAGACGTCGTAGGTTGACGTCAGTGGAGTCAGACAGCATCGTGACGTCAGCAGCATGGGTTGATGCGGCAGCAGACCACATGTGGCTTGGGATCTGGCTTAACCCACATGGTGTGCTGATCACGTGGCTTGGTCACACGTGGCTTCGAGTGGCCTCGACACTCGGATATACAGTTCTGGCAAGAATTCACAAGGAAATTCACAGAAAACAGCATAGAGGGAGTGAGAGCATAGTGGTGTGTGTGGCGGCGTGAGTGGTTGAGAGGCGAGGAACTCCGGCCGCTTCCTATTCTCACCCTACCCATACACGAGGGAGACACACTAGACGCTGAAATCACCACTAAGTCACCTCTGAAGTGCTGAAATAGTTGTTCTGAGCTGAACAACAACAGCAGAACATGCTTGAAAAGCTGAGCACGTGACTGAGAAACAGCGTGGGACACTGTGGCGTGAAGTCAGTGACGTCTTTTCTCGGAGAATTCAACAAATTTCGGCCTGAATCCTGCTTGTACCTGTGTCTGGATGCTGAGATTTGCAGACATGACATCAGGATAACTCGTTGAGAGATAGATGCTTCTTGTGTAGAGTGATGGAGTGAAGACAAACTTCATACCTCTTCCTTCCCTTGCAGGCAAACACATCTGCTGCGAGGCACCGCTATCACCATTTATAATGATACTTATTTGGCGTGTTGGAGGCGTGGTTACAATGATAAGACTTCGGAGGCTTCTACTTTATTTGTAATAAAGGTGCGAGTACACAGGCTGCGTGTTCTGTGGCCATGGCCTGGCGGGCCATGCGCCTTGCGAGTGAAAGAGGAGTAGGCCTTGTTGTCTGACTGATGTCTGGGCGCCAAGTGAGAGTCGGCCAGGGCGGGTCTGGTTGATGTGGGTACGCGTACCAGGCTCGCCCTCTGGCGGAAACTATGGAACTAGCATGGCACGAAATATGAACTCAGCTGGCAGACAGCATGGCTGTCTATGCAGACAGCAAGGCTGTCACATCATTACCTATAACTAAACCCCTTTCTATACAAAGTTCAATCAAAGGGCTCCCATTTTCATTTACACCTGGCACCCCAAACTTACCTACCACACCCTCTCTACATGTTTCTCCTACTTTAGCATTTAGGTCCCCTACCACAATTACTCTCACTTGGTTCAAAAGTTCCTATACATTCGCTTAACATCTCCCAAAATCTCTCTCTCCTCTACGCTCCTCTCTTCTCCAGGTGCATACACGCTTATTATGACCCACTTTTTGCATCCGACCCTTATTTTAACCCTTTGGGGGTCGACAGGCCTTCTGAGGAAAGTGTTCCTGGGATCGAAAAATATTCGGAAAAAAAAAATTATTTTTTCTTATGAAATGATAGTTTTTTTTTCTGAATCTAAATAGCTAAACAAAACATTTTTGTGATCACTACTTACGGAGATATGGAGGATTCAAGTTGACGCAAAATGATCCGGTGACAGCAACATCGGCGACTTCCGGTTGGCCGGTAATCGTTTTTTTTTTTTTTTTTTTTGAAGTTATTTTCTTATGAAATTTAATTTTTTTTTTTCAAATAACTTTTATGGACTGTGAGACCAATATAAGTGCTGTTTTTCAAATAGTTACTCGCTATTTCTTATAAAATAATGCCACAAAGTTTGTTATCACTAGTTTACAAAACATATTTACAACAATGTACAATGTACAATTATGTTTATAACTATTGTTCAATCATATACAGTGGTACCCCGACTTACGATATTTTTTCATTCCAGAATGCTGTTCAAGTGCCATTACCAAACGAATTTATCTCCATAAGAAATGATGTAAAATAGACTAGTCCTTTTAGACCCCCAAAATTACACTTACAAAAGCATTTAAAAAAATCAACTTACATAAAAGGGTGTGTTTGGGGACCATCGTAAGTCGGGGTACCACTGTATATACACATATTGAGTCACTGCAGATGTTTCTAGAAGTTCTGCAGCCTGTGGAAGTCTCTGAAACATGGTTCCATGCACAATGGTGTTTCACATTCCACACACAAAACGAGTGTCTTTGCGTTGCTGTGGGCGTCTTTTTGTATGTGCACAGACATAACACCTCTTCTGAGCCTTTTTCTTGCAAGCAGTAGCAGACAGTTTTGTTAGGAAGTGTTCACCACCAAGCCTCAGACGAGAGGGTAGTTGTTGGTAATTTTGTGGGCGGTTTTCTATTGCAGGTGGTGTTTCTTGGTACTTGGTGATTATTTGCCTGATAACAGAAAAACAAAATTCGCCATATGGTGGTTTGTTTCTGATCTTCAACTTATAAACATTATAAGCATTGAGCATGGAAATGTCCAGAATGTGAAAAAAGAGTTTTATGTACCACTTATAACTCTTTCTAACACAATCAGCAAACCCAATCTGCATGTCACATTTGTCCACTGAACGCATATTGAGAGTGTAGTCCATCACGGCTGCAGGTTTTAGAATGGGTTCATCGGTCTCTCTATTCATCCTGCCACTGTCTGCCATTTCATTAGGGTGAATTGATGACAACAGTGTGACATCTCGTTTGTCATGCCACCGAAATGCCATGATATCATTGGCAGCAAACGCCTGCACCTCACCTCTACGAGTGCTGCCTGCACTGAACCTAGGCATATGCTTACGATTTGCACGCACTGTACCGCACATATCTGTCAAGTTCACTCGCAAAAAATCACTGAGGGAGGGGCTTGTGTACCAGTTATCAGTATATAATATATGCCCCTTTCCAAGATATGGTTCCATCATTGTTCTAACCACATCACCAGAGATACCCAGTAACTTCCTGGTATCTTTCAATGTATTACTTCCAGTGTACACAATAATATCCAAATACAAGACCACTGTAGCAATCACAAAGCACAAACAACTTTATACCAAAGCGTTTCCTCTTGCTTGGTATATACTGCTTGAATGACAGTCTACCTTTGAACAGAATCAGTGACTCGTCAATAACAAGCTTCCTGAAGGGATAAAAATACATATTGAACTTCTCTTTCAGATACAGAAACACATTCCTAATCTTATATAACCTGTCGGATCTGTCAGGCCTGGTTTTGTCCGAAAAATGCAACATGCGTAGAAGTAGCACAAATCGATTCACTGGTATAATATCACTGAAAGCTGGTGTTGCAATCAATCTGTCTGTTGACCAATATGATTTGATACGGTGTTTATAGACATGCGGCATAAGCATTATTGTGGCAAAGAAAAGATACATCTCTGCCACAGTTGTCTCCTTCCACTGGTGTAGATGTGATTTTGGTGAAAGAATCGTGTTTGCCATGGTGTAATCAAAGTATCTGTTGCTTTCTCTGATAATAATGTCTATCAGGGGTTCGTCAAAGAATAACTGGAAACATTCCAGTTCAGTGGCATTGTTCCCAAGTGGACAAGATGGGCATAATCCACTGTGACTTTCATCAAACTGATGGGGATTGGGAATAAAATTGTCAGCTTCCTGCCAATCCCAGGTGCGGTCTGCTGGTGGGTACTGGATATTTACAGGTGGTTGTGGGGGTTGTTGTGGTTGTGGGGGTTGGTGGGTGGGTGAGGGTTGCCTTTGTTGTAACTGAGCTGAGTCAGCGGCGTGGGTGCCAGCATGGTCCACTGCGGGTGCCTCGCGCGCCGCACCACCACTACCAGTTGCATGCACATTTATCATACCAATTGCAACGCTATCATCATCATTTTCACTATCACTTCCTGTTGTACGCCCACAGGATGTACTCCGAGATGTACTCCTAACCCTTGGAAGAGCATATGGCACACTACCAGAGCACATATACCGTCGTATATACTGACGCTTCACTGGTGAATATTCCTCTTCACTCGCGCTACTGGAACTATTTCGAAGGGCTTGGAGTTCATAGTCACTATCAGTATCATCACCATTGCTCACATCTGAGTCTGGGACATTAGAAAATAGGAGTTTCTGCCTTCATTCTGGTACAACTGGCCGTGAACAAGACGCCACAGCACCAGAGGTGGACGGCTGTGGGTCGTCTGGGTTTTCCTCACTTATACCGGTATTATGGTCACTAGTTTCGGTCACAACCGCCTCAAAACCTTGAAAGTCACCTTCACTAACACCCCCATCACTGTTAGAACTGTCACTGATGAATAAAAGTGTCCCAATTCGCCGAGGAGTAAGGTATTTCTTGCTGCGAGGCATGGTGGAGAAGGTGTACAGATATGGTGTTCCCACAATGCACCACTGGGTGCCCGATTTTTTTCCTACTGCGCACACTGACCACGCAGACCCATACTCTCATCTCTAGGCCTACCAGCTGTTTCCCGCTTAATTTGAAGCCGCTAGAATTTACGCGTACTAGTACGGCACCAACCCCTGCTCGTAAAACGTACTAGTACGGCACCGACCCCGAAAGGGTTAATCCACATAATCCTTGAATTTACACATTTATATTCCCTCTTCTCCTTCCATAACTGATCCTTCAACATTATTGCTACCCCTTCCTTAGCTCTAACTCTCTCAGATACTCCTGACTTAATCCCATTTATTTCTCCCCACTGAAACTCGCCTACCCCCTTCAGCTTTGTTTCGCTTAGGGCCAGGACATCCAACTTCTTTTCATTTAACATCAGCATTTATCTCTTTCTTATCATCCGCACTACATCCACGCACATTCAAACATCCCAGTTTTATAAAGTTTTTCTTCTCTTTTTTAGTAAATGTGTACAGGAGAAGGGGTTACTAGCCCATTGCTCCCGGCATTTTAGTCGCCTCATACGACACACATGGCTTATGGAGGAAAGATTCTTTTCCACTTCCCCATGGACAATAGAGAAAATAAAAAGAACAAGAGCTATTAAGAAAAAGAAGAAAAACTTAGATGTGTGTATGTATATATATGCATGTGCATGCCTGTGTAGTGTGACCTAAAGTGTAAGTAGAAGTAGCTAGATATACCTGTTATCCAGCGTGTTTATGAGACAGAAAAAAGACACCAGCAATCCTATCATCATGTAAAACAGTTTCAGGTTTCTGTTTCACAGTCACCTGGCAGGACGGTAGTACCTCCCTGGGTGGTTGCTGTCTGCCAACCTACTACCACTAGAAACATATATACTCTAGAATGAATAAAATATGTCATTATGAATGTGAGGACTGGTGATAGTGTTATTGTTGTTGGGTTTATAAGGGCCACTGACCATAAGCCGTACATATAGTGGTGGAGGCAGCAGAAGCAACCACCAGTATTCACACTGAAACAATGTACGTAATTTATAAATAAGAAATATTTACACTTATCTTGGAGGAGATGGTGACAGAGGGCAGCGTTGGTCTCAGTGCCCATATATACCTCATACAACAATGGAGGAGTTAAGTTTCGTGTCGTCATTTTTCTATCGCTTAATCGCTTAACTTACTTGCTACACTGTTTAGTGCTACACTTTATCACTGCCTGATGCTATAGCCTTTATCGACTCCACTTTGATACTTTGCTACGATTTCTTTCTTTAATTCTATGGTGTTCCTCACTTTCTTTACCAAAGGACTGGCACTAGGATCTTTCTTTGGGCCCATGGTGGCTTATTTAGCAGTCACACATAATAATCAAGGGCCAAAAACAATGGATTGTTAAGAAATGTTTTGTATGAACTCGCAGGATACTGTTCACTCAACCAGAAACAATGCTACACTGCCTGAGAATGTGTGTGGAAGGCGGGCTTGTGGGCTTTGTATGCGCACTGGGCACTGGACAGGTTCTGTACCATCGACGAAAACTGAGCCAATTGGCAAAAACGTAGCCAATATTTCCATGAAAAAAGCGCGGAAACTGATATCAGCGAAAACGGAGATACACGAAAACCGAGGGTTCACTGTACTTCTATTTTATCAATTGAGCACAAGAAATCACCCAGTCAACTGTTTCAACTACCCAATAAAGTGATCGGAAATTGGTAATTTGGCCAATTTAACACAAAGTTCAAAATATTCCAATTTCAAAATAGGGTCCAGAATAAACAATGCAGGCATTCCTGGCACTAAACTAACATTTCCTCTGTTCATTAGTTATGTTTTCAGGCTTTATAAATTAATTTCATTTTTATTTTTTATTCACAATGAATTTTTATTCACCAAAAAATGGAAGATTTACTGTTATGCAATATTGTAATAATTGTATAAATAATATCACCACATTCGTGAACGTATATTAGACCCACCAGCTGACGTGTATTAGACTCGTGACGTCATTTGTTTACTCATGATCATCGACAAAATTTTAACATTTCTGCTACTTTGAGCTCAGTTTCAAGCCATTTTCAGTACTAAAACCAATCAAAATCATCTCTATTTCTGTAATATGTCTTCTATTCTATCAAATGAGACCAAGAAATTTATCTTGGTCACCTATAAAAAACATACGAAAAAATACCGCAAAGTCACTGCTTTATTCCAAAATTACGGTCTCAGTTTTTTTCTCCCATTATGCACTGTGTGCTGCAGGATTTGTTTTATGTGGTGCACACTTACCACATAGATGTATTCTCTCATATCTAGTCCCAAATTTACCGCTCACAGCTTATTTGAGTGAGCTGAGCTTATGGCATAGATATACGGTTTGGACCCTGGCTTCAAAGCCGTAGATCTACGGGACAGACCCTGAAAGGGTTAATGGTCTTTTATGTGCTTATAACATTTGTGTGATAAGAGCATTGTTAAAAATTTGTATGTTATCTACACTAAGGTTACATAAAACTTACTTTCTTAAGGTTCTGAGTATCACATCTGATCTAACTTTAACCCTTCCATGCTGATTACTTGATAGTGCAGTATTTAAGGAACTTCATGCTTAACCCTTTCACTGTCTTTTGTGTAGATCTACATTATTTACACTGGTGTCGTCATAATTACAGGAAGTACGGAAAATTGGTGCATGCGAAAAAATGGCGCGGAATGTGAAAAGTGGTGTGGCTGTGTTTGTTCGGCAACCGATTATGTGTTCGTGACCAGATGCAAAAAATTGGCAAAATTTTTGGTCGTGAACTGATTTGTTCGTGTTCAGAAGCATTCGTGACCAGAGGTTCCACTGTATTAAAATGTGGAGATAAAGAAAGGGAATGTATGACTGTATAGTGGTACCAACACTTATATTATTGTGAAGCATGAGTTGTAAATGCTGCAGTAAGGAGGAGGCTGGAGGAAGGGGAGAGATGTCATGTCTAAGGGCAATGTGTGGTGTAAATATTAGGCAGAGAATTCGTAGTGTGAAAATTATGAGGAGGTGTAGAGTTACTGAAAGTATTATTCAGAGGGCTGAGGAGGGGTTTTTGAGGTGGTTTGGTCATTTAGAGAGGAAGGATCAAAATAGGATGATTTGGAGGGTGTATAAATCTGTAGTGGAGGGGAGGAGGGGTAGGGGGTCTTTCTAGGAAAGGATGGAGGGAAGGTGTATAAGAGGTTTTGTGTGCAAGGGGCTTGGATTTACAATAAGCATGTGTGAGCATGTTAGATAGGAGTGAATGGAGACAAATGGTTTTTGGGACTTGTAAAGCTGTTGGAGTGTGAGCAGGGTAATATTTGGTGAAGGGATTCATGGAAATCGGTTAACTGAACTTGAGTCCTGGAGGTGGGAAGTACAATGCCTGCACTTTGAAGGAGGGGTTTGGGATATTTGTTGTTTGGAGTGACATCTGAACTGTTGTATCTGAGCACCTCTGCAAAGACAATGAATATGTGTAAATGATGGTGAAAGTGCTTTTTTCTTTTTTGGGTCACCCTGCCTTGGTGGGAGACGGCTGATTTGTTAAAAAAAGAAAAAGAAAATGATGGGCTTGTCTTTCTTTTAAGGAAGTTATGAATACATACTGGAGGGAAACCTAATATTAATGGCTGTGTGTAATAATAAATTTGTAGAATAAACTTTTTCTTTAAATGTACAATTGCCATCCTTCAGATGACATGATCACAGCATACAGTGTCCTTGTCAGAATATTTTAATAATTATTAAATATGATTTGTTGTCTTGCCATTTTTTTTTTTAGATATTATGATTATACACATCATTATTTATCTTCCAGTTTGGGGAGGATGTTTTTGCTTGTCTTTTATTTGTATGTTTATTATACACCTGGTTATTTGAAATATGCTGTATTCACTTACATTATCTGCTGGGTATTTATAGTTCACTGGATATTATCATTTATAAATTAAAAAAATATGCTTCCTGCATTTACTTCTAAATATGCTTGTAAATATAACTGATCCAGCATAAGATTATTTGTAAATTAATTTGTTTACAGTACTGTAAAATTTGTCCTTGAATCTGATTTCTGGGACCAGAGAATAAGTCATTCCTGACATGCCTAGTACAGGTGGACCTGTGTATGGGTTTAGGTTCAGAGTTGCCATATGATCACTTTAAATAGTATATGGAAACTATTTTCTCCACATATATCATGTAATCTTGCAGGTATTAGTTGATACTGAATTTGTTGCTAATTATTCCAAGTAAAATGCATAAATTGATATTGTTCAGTAATTAAAGTTATTTAAGATAAGTTCATCTATGCTGGTGTGGTTGATGAAATAAGGGTTAGGCATCTACCTGCCTCTCTCTCCTGAGGGAGTAAAAACTGGTCTGGACTATAATGCTTTGATGAACAGTGAGGTGCAGCCTCTTGATGCTGATACTCACCACACCTGGGCAGGAAAGCTCTTTTAATTTATCAGGTTAGTTCTAAATAAATAGTTTATTTTTTATTAATGTTCAGTATTAAATTTATAAAGCTTGTTTTATCTTTTGTGTAATTGTATGATTTTTATAGCTGATTTTTTAGCTTGTATTTAATCTACAATGGAGGTAGGAGTACAGTGTGACCTTGTTAATAGAGTATGTATGTGTAGACTGTAGGGACCCTCCTTGTGCTTCTGTTACAGGGTGGTGAGAGGCATTATTTGTGCCATGTGTTAGAGGGACACGACTGAACATAGTTACATAAAGCCACCTAATAAAACTGACTGGACTGACCTGACTGGACTGGACTGACCTGACTGGACTGACCTGACTGGACTGACCTGACTGGACTGACCTGACTGGACTGACCTGACTGGACTGACCTGACTGGACTGACCTGACTGGACTGACCTGACTGGACTGACCTAACTGAGACCTGACTGACTGACCACACTGACTGACCTGACACTGGACCGAGCGACCTGACTGGAGACCTACGACTGACCTGACTGGACTGACTGACTAGACTAGACTGGACTGACCTGACTGGACTGGACTGACCTGACTGGACGACACTGGACGACCTGACTGAACTCTGACCGACTGGACTGACCTGACTGGACCTGACTGGACTGACCTGACTGGAGACTGGACCTGACCTGACTGAGACTACTGGAGACCTACTGACTGACCTGACTGACGAACTGGACTGACCTGACTGGACACGACTGGACTGACCTGACTGGAGACTGAGACCTGACCTGACTGACGACTGGACTGCACACTGACTGACGACTGGACTGACCTGAGACACTGACGAACTGGACGACCTGACTGACCCGCACGACTGGACTGACCTGACAACTGACTGGACTGACCTGAACTGAACTGGCTGACCACTGGAACTGGACAACTGCACCGACTGGGAACTGACACTGACTGAACTGACTGACCTGACTGGAGACTGGACTGACCTGACTGGAGACTGGACTGACCTGACTGGAGACTGGACTGACCTGACTGGAGACTGGACTGACCTGACTGGAGACTGGACTGACCTGACTGGAGACTGGACTGACCTGACTGGAGACTGGACTGACCTGACTGGAGACTAATGAACTGTGTGTGAAGAACCCCTGTATCCTGTAACATTTGATACTGGTATACTGAAATGTGTTGTGTTAAGTGTCCGGGGCCCAAGGCTATTCAACTGCCTCCCAGCAAACATAAGAGGGATTACCAATAGACCCCTGGCTGTCTTCAAAAAGGCACTGGACAGGCACCTAAAGTCAGTACCTGACCAACCGGGCTGTGGTTCATACGTCAGTTTGCATGCAATCAGCAGTAACAGCCTCGTTGATCAGACCCTGATCCACTATGAGGCCTGGTCTCAGACTGAGCTGCGGGGACATTGACCCCTGAAACCCTCTCCAGGTAAGGCTACACTGGCACACCAAAAAATTTAACTTTCCCCTTGGCTCCAATAAATGCTGGAGCCTTGTTCTCTGTATTAGATATGAAGGTTATGTACTAAGGGCATTGACTAGTTTCATCAGTATTGAACACTTTCTGTAGTGTGTAACTGCCTATTATTATTGCCTTTAAAACATATTGGTAGGGTTTGCTTCTTCAGTATTGGCACTTGCAGTCTTGCTTGTCTCTCAAATATTCTTGAAGATTTTGTTTTAAATACTGTACATTAAGGTATTTTTGACTAACAAAACAACATTTGCAAACTCTTGCCTTGCTAAGAGGAAAGTTCTGTTGGTATTGGCCTTCATCCTAGTATGAAATGACTAATCACAGAATGGGCAGGGCTTGAACCGAAGAGAGAGAAGCCCTAAAATTCTCAGGTTGGTGTGCTAACCACTGCACCAGCTGACTCTAATAGGATTCATCCAACTAGGTATATTTCTGTACACCATAGGGAGGCTAGCATGGTGAGTAGACATATACAGTGGACCCCCGAGTAACGTAAAACTTCATTCCAGAAGACTGCTCAAGTGCCATTACCGAACGAATTTACTCCCTTAAGGAATAATGTCACGTAGGTTAGTCTATTTCAGACCCCCAAAAATACACTTCCACAAGCACTTACAATATTATACTTACATAATTGTACGATTTCCGGGGTGTTCGTTACTCGGGGGTCCACTGTACTAAGTTGGATGAATCCTATTCTCCTTTCTTTGTTGGGTTTATCAGGGCCACTGACAGCTTACAACGTATTGAGCCCGACTTCCTGATGGCACGGGGAAGTTATGTTACCCAAAGCTGGGTGCTGAAAGAAAAGGGAGAAAAGTTCCTTTGTAAATAGAAATAGAAACTTGAAGTTTCCAATTAGATTTGGTGGACCCCCTTTGCCAAGCCCCAGCAGAGAGAGATGCCCACCTGAGTTCAGTAACCACCTTCCCACCAAAAACCGTTAGATAATTATCCACAGAGCGGAAAAATGGAGCTGGCTAAAAGTAAGCCAATGACCAGGTGCCCCTCCTGTAAACTGCCCAGCAGGCAAAATAGATGAGGACAAGTGTCTCAGAGAGAACGAGGAAGATTCATCACCGATACTCGGGGTAGAGTGAAACAGAAAAAGAGAGAGAGAAACAGAGAAAGAGAGTTGTGAGAGAGTATGTGACAAAGCCTACAGATCAGCCTTGGTTTAGCTTTCATTGTAGAGAGGCTGCTACTGCTAAGTACTAGGCATGGCGAAGGTATAAGAGACATTCTACTACCTATAACAGGAACTTGCACAGGCAATCCTTTAGGCATATGGGTGAAGTTCAAAAGGGGTCCATCTCTAAATGGGAAGTGGACACAAAAAGAAAGCTATCATCAGGTAGAGTAGGCTCCAAAACCTGGTGGTCCCTGGTCAAGGACAGAGAAGGTTATCTGCCTGATAAACTCATTCCACCTCTAAATCGACAGGATGGGACCACCTCTACTAGTAGTCAAGATAAAGCGGACCTCTTTACCAAACACTTCGCTACCAAAATTGCAAGTTCCTGATCCAGCAAGGGACCCTCCTTGGTTAGCTGTAAGAACTTTGTCAAAACTGTCAGTGGTGGCAATAAGGCAGGAGGAGGTGCATTTTCTTAATAAATCGCTTGACCAAGAAAAGGCTGTGGACCCAGACAAGTTGAGCCCAAGATTGCCGAGAAGATGTACTGACCAGCTAGTAGCACCTCTTAACTTGCATCTTTCAGCACTGAAAGATGCAAATGTAGTCCCTGTTCATAAAAGAAGAGCAGAGCAGAAATCAGCAACTACAGACCAGTGTCACTCCTGTCAATGACTGGCAAGATCCTTGAGAAAATAATCTCAGACAAATGACAGTTTTTTTGACTATCACTCACTACTTTGTGACCGTCAATATGGCTTCAGGAAAGGTTACTCTGCTGCTGATCTGTTGTTAAACCTCTCCACTAAATGGCACCAGTCACTGGATGAATCCAAAGTCAGCTGTGTGGTAGCACTGGACATTGCTAGTGCTTTCGACCGAGTGTGGCAAAACTGCAAGCACTGGGAATTGCAGGCTCTACTCTGTCTCCTCAGTGATTACCTTCATGGTAGATTTCTAAAGGTAGTTCTCAATGGAACAGAATCAGCAAGACATCCTATTGGGCAAGTGTTCACAAGGAAGCGTGCTGGGACCATTGTTATGGAATGACCTTCTTCATCTCATCCCAGAATCCCATTCATATGCAGACGACTGTACTCTGACATTTACTTATCCAAGAGAAGAAATGCCAGCTGCTCTAAGCTACATCAGTCACCAGCTAAGACCTATATCAGCTTGGGGAAACCAATGGCAGGTAACATTTGCACCTGAGAAAACACAAATGATGGTCTCTAGGCACAATGATGGCAATGCCAGAGCAGTAGTAAGTATGAATGGGAGAGTGTTGGTACATGGAGAAGAAGTTGATATCCTTGGGGTGAAATTTGACTCCAAACTGACCATGAAGAACCATGTTGTAAATCTTGCAAATAAGGCAGCCAGGATGCTTTGACAAATCTTGCATCTGCTTGACAGTAGGGGTTGCAAGATTCTGTATGAGGCACAAGTACGCTCACACCTTGAGTATGCTCCACTTTCTTGGTTTGCCTGCCAAAAGTCTCATCTGCGACTGCTTGACAGAGTAGAGAACAGAGCAAGACGTCTCATCTCTTGCCAGGACCCATCCTGGATAGATCTGTCATTTCAGTAGAGCCTTCAACACAGGAGGGATGTGGGCAGCTTTACTGTTATGTACAAGGCCAACATTGTCAAAGTACCACACTTGGCTCCACTTCGAGGACAGTGAGAAGCAAGCTTCTATAGCACAAGACGGGCAGAAAGCAGCAACTTCACTCCTGAACATCACTTCATCTGAGATCATTTATCCCCAGGATGACTCGAGTCTGGAACACATTTGTACAGCATTATGATGTCAACGAAATAGCCAGTTGATCAAATGAAAATGCTGGCCCACAGATGGCTCCAACTTCATCCTGCTCCTTACTTGTATGTTTCAAATGAGCTGATGTAGGTAACAGCTCTTAGCTTGTCAATAAAGTTAGGAATCCTTAATTTGTCAATAGCTTGTCAATAAAGTTAGGGACCCTTTAACCTAACCTTGTCAAACCCTGTGTAAAAAAAGCGAGGGAGGAAGAGAGAGAGAGGAAGGGGGAGAGGGGAAGAGGGGGAGGAAGGGGGAGAGAGAGGAGGGGAGGAGAGGAGGAGAGGGAGGGGGAAGGAGAGAGGAGAGAGGGAGGAAAGGAAGAGAAGAAAGGAAGGAGAAAAGAGAGAGGGAGAGGAAGAGAGAGAAGAGAGAGAGGGAGGGAGGAAGAGAGAGAAAGAGAGAGAGGAGGGAGGAAGAGAGAAGAGAGAGAGGAGGGAGGAAGAGGAGAGAGAGAGAGAGGGGAGGGAGGAAGAGAGAGAGAGAGAGAGGGAGGGAGGAAGAGAGAGAGAGAGGGGAGGGAGGAAGAGAGAGAGAGGGGGAGGGAGGAAGAGAGAGAGAGAGGGGGAGGGAGGAAGAGAGAGAGAGAGGGGGAGGGAGGAAGAGAGAGAGAGAGGGGAGGGAGGAAGAGAGAGAGAGAGGGGGAGGGAGGAAGAGAGAGAGAGAGGGGAGGGAGGAAGAGAGAGAGAGGGGGGAGGGAGGAAGAGAGAGAGGGGGAGGGAGGAAGAGAGAGAGAGAGGGGAGGGAGGAAGAGAGAGAGAGGGGGAGGGAGGAAGAGAGAGAGAGAGAGGGGAGGGAGGGAGGAGAGAGAGAGAGAGGGGGAGGGAGGAAGAGAGAGAGAGAGAGGGGAGGGAGGAAGAGAGAGAGAGAGGGGGAGGGAGGAAGAGAGAGAGAGAGAGGGGGAGGGAGGAAGAGAGAGGAGAGAGAGAGGGGAGGGAGGAACAGAGGAGAGAGAGAGGGGGAGGGAGGAACAGAGAGAGAGAGGGGGAGGGAGGAACAGAGAGAGAGAGAGAGGGGGAGGGAGGAACAGAGAGAGAGAGAGAGGGGGAGGGAGGAACAGAGAGAGAGAGAGAGGGAGGGAGGAACAGAGAGAGAGAGAGAGGGGAGGGAGGAACAGAGAGAGAGAGAGGGGAGGGGGAGGAACAGAGAGAGAGAGAGAGGGGAGGGAGGAACAGAGAGAGAGAGAGAGGGGAGGGAGGAACAGAGAGAGAGAGAGAGAGGGGAGGGAGGAACAGAGAGAGAGAGAGAGGGGGAGGGAGGAACAGAGAGAGAGAGAGAGAGAGAGAGAGAGGGAGAGAGAGAGAGAGAGAGAGAAAGGGAGGGAGAGAGAGAGAGGGGAGGGCAGGGCGGTCTACACCCAACAAAGGCTGGCACGTAATTCTTGAATCATATTAGAGCTAGCTGGTCCAGTGGCTAACACATTGGCCTGCAAGTTTTAGGACTCCTCTGCCATGGGTTTGAGTCCCAACCTTTCTCTGATTTGTTTGCAATCGTGTTATCATGGTTTCGTGAGTCATGAAGTGGCAAGTATTTGTTGAAAATGAATGAAAATGTTTATTTCATTGTAAAGCTTACAATGTGTGGTTTACATAGTACAAAATATTAATTACAAAGAAAGCCACTAGCATACCTAGGCATTTTGGGCAGACTACCCTGCCTGAAAACTCTAGAACTGCAGAAACATACCCTCCATTTTCAAAAGCACCATTAAAAAACATCTTATCTCACTTACCGGTAGCTAACCACATGAAAACTACTTTATCTTGCACATATCCACAACAAAATTACACTTATTGATATCTGTGATTCCCCCTTAATTTGCACATGACTATAACCAAGATTCTAATACAACTATTGCTTCATAATTCTTAAGCTAGTCATAAGTTTGCCTAAGACACTCCAATATAGAAACTATCATGCCAACAAATCACCATTTCTATTAATATATAAACTACAGTGGTACCTCGAGTTACGATATTTTTCGTTCGAGAATGCTGTTCAATGCCATTACCAAACAAATTTATCCCCATAAGGAATAATGTAAAATAGACTAGTCCTTTTACACCCCAAAAATATACTTACAAAAGCATTTAAAAATAAACTTACATAAAAGGGCGATTTTGGGGACCATCGTAACTCGAGGTACCACTGTAATTGTTAAATTCTTAAATTTTTATACTACCTCAATTTTGTAAACCTAGTTAATCACTAAAATTTCCTAATCTTAATACCAGTACAGTGGTCCCTCGGTTTTTGCCGAAAATTCATTCCAGAATGCTGCTCAAGTGCCATTACCGAACGAATTTACTTTCTTAAGAAATAATGTCACGTAGGTTAGTCTATTTCAGACCCCCAAAAATACACTTGCAACAGCACTTACGAAAATACACTTACATAAATGTTCGAGTTTGGAGATGCACAAAACCGAGGGACCACTGTATAATCATTGTCACTATAGAGTAAGATCTAGGCATATTATTGGCCTTTCTTGTAATAAATAACTCATAAAATGTATTAATAACATAATATGTAAACCCCACTTTGTAATATTATCAGAAATAAAGTTGATTTGATTTTTGATTTGAGTTTTTATTTCCAGCATTGATCCAAGTTTTTATTGCTTGTGACATAAAGCTGAAGCTAGTTGAATTTGCTGGTTATTCTTAATAGATGATTAGAATATTAATTGTTAAAATTTTTACAGTAGTTTAAAGAATTAATGAAGCTGGAAAGAAATCCATTTTCATTTGTCTTATTTTATCTAATAAATGTTTTTTTTTTCAGTAAATAACTAATCAATATGAAGTACATCTTGGTTACTGGAGGGGTAATATCTGGCATTGGAAAGGGTGTCATTGCGTCCAGCGTTGGCACCATCCTTAAACATTGTGGCTTACGTGTGACATCCATTAAAATTGATCCATACATTAACATCGATGCTGGGACCTTCTCTCCATTTGAACATGGTAATTATTGATGTTAAACAAGTGGCAAATAATTCTTGTATATGTATAAAATGAAATAATAACTAATATGCATCTGCTCCTTGTTAACAAAGCAAGTATAGTACATTTAAAAAGACACCTAAACAAACATTAGGACCTGGGACCTTGATGACTTTTAACATACAAGAGCCAAGGGTGACAGTATGTACATGCAGAAAAGTGAGGGGTGAGAGGCAGGTAGTGATCTGACAAAAGAACAAGTGGGTCACTAATTGCCTCTCACTTCACTTTTATGCCTATTATACTGTCTTTCTTGACCCTTGTATGTTAGAAGTGATCAGTATTCCAGGATCAAAACTTTTTCTAACAGATGTTCTAGTGTTTGCTCATGTCTTTTTTTTTTTTAAACTACTTGTTGATATCAGTTATGTAATAAGGTTTATACCAAGTACAGTACTCTTCAGTAAATCCCAGATCTTCCTTAACTTTTTTAAAAAGCTATGGTGACCACCCACAAGGCACCCCAGAGAAAAACTAAATAAATTACACAACCACATCACTCTCCCACATAACCAAACCCATTTCTAATCCTTATTGTAGCACTAAAAGTGCTATAAAAATAGTAATTATCCTACACATCACTTAAGAACAAAAAAATGTACTTGGAAAACAATGTTTATTAATTTGCAGAAGGCCTTTGGCACTGTTGGCCACAACCATCTCCTGAAACTACTGTGGACTTGTAACACACAGTAGGGTAGTGAAAATAATGGTATTTTTCCATGTACTACACTTTAATGGGCACCTATCACTGTACTCATTATACTGTGATGTGAAAACTTTTAAATATACGGTTTTGAGGTATGTACTTAGGCCTTTGTAATTAATTTATTTGAAATTTTTGAAGCTATGTTGTGGATGAAAAATAGTTTGCATTTGTAGGTGAAGTTTTTGTATTGGATGATGGAGGAGAAGTGGATCTTGATTTGGGCAATTATGAAAGATTCCTGGATGTTACTTTACACCGAGATAACAACATTACTACTGGCAAGATTTATCAGTCTGTTATCAACAAAGAGCGTCATGGAGATTATCTAGGCAAAACTGTGCAGGTATGTAAATTTAGCAGAGACCAAGACACTGTAGGTTGATTGACTTGAAGTACTTTAGCTGCTGTTTAGATCTTGTGAATGCTGTCTGTCCACTAATTTTTAGTGGAATAAGAATCTTTCCTCCGTAAGCCATGCGTGTTGTAAAAGTCAACTAAAATGCCGGGAACAATGGGCTATTAACCCCTTTTCCTGTATAACTTACTATAAAGAAAAAGAAGAAAACCGTCAAAGTGGGATGTTTGAATGTGCGTGGTTGTTGTGCGAATGATAAGAAAGAGATGATTGTGGATGTTATGAATGAGAAGAAGCTGGCCTTAAGTGAAACAAAGCTGAAGGGGGGTAGGAGAGTTTTTGTGGGGAGAAATAAATGGGATTAGGTCAGGAGTTTCAAACAGAGTTAGAGCTAAAGAAGGAGTAGCAATAATGTTGAAGGATAAGTTATGGCAGGAAAAGAGGGAATGTAAATGTATCAATTCAAGGATTATGTGGTGTAAAATAAGGGTTGGATGTGAAAAGTGGGTTATAGTAAATGTTTATGCACCTGGAGAAGAGAGAAGTGTAGAGGAGAGAGAGAGAGAGATTCTGTGAAATGTTGAGTGAGTGTGTGGGGAGTTTTGATCCAAGTGAGAGAGTAATTGTGGTAGGGGATCTCAATGCTAAAGTGGGTAAAAATGTTGTGGAGGGAGTAGTAGGTAAATTTGGGGTGTCAGGGGTAAATGAAAATGGGGAGCCTTTAATTGAGCTATGTGTAGAAAGAGGTTTGGTAATAAGTAATACATATTTTATGAAAAAGAAGATAAATAAGTGTACAAGGTATGAGATAGCACGTAATGAAAGTAGTTTGTTAGATTATGTATTGGTGGATAAAAGGTTGATGGGTAGGCTTCAGGATGTACATGTTTATAGAGGGGCAATGGATATATCAGATCATTATTTAGTTATAGCTACAGTTAGAGTAAGAGGTAGATGGGACATAAGGAAAATGGAAACAGCTAGTAAGAGAGAGGTGAAAGTGTATAAATTAATGGAGGAGAATGTTAGGGTGAGATATAAGTAACTTTTGGCAGAAAGGTGGGTAAATGCAAGTATGAATAGTGGGGGAGGGTTGAAAAGGGTTGGGATTGTTTTAAAAATACAGTATTAGAATGTGGGGCAGAAGTTTGTGGCTATAGGAGGGTGGGTGCAGGAGGAAAGAGGAGTGATTGATGGAATGATGAAGTAAAGGGTGTGATAAAAGAGAAAAGGTAGCTTATGAGAGGTTTTTACAAAACAGAAGTGTTGTAAGAAGAGCAGAGTATATGGAAAGTAAAAGAATGGTGAGAGAGTGCAAAAGGAGAGCAGATGAAAGAGTGAGAGAGGCATGGTCAAGAAATTTTTCAGTAAATAAGAAAGTTTTTGAGTGAGATAAACAAGTTAAGAAAGCCTAGGGAACGAATGGATTTGTCAGTTAAAAACAGAGTAGGGGAGTTAGTAAATGGGGAGCTGGAGGTATTGGGTAGATGGCGGGAATATTTTGAGGAACTTTTAAATGTTGAAGAAAGCGAGGCGGTAATTTCATGCACTGGTCAGGGATTTATAACATCTTTTAGGAGTGAGGAAGAGCAGGGTGTGAGTGTGGGGAGGTGCGTGAGGCATTACGTAGAATGAAAGGGGGTAAAGCAGCAGGAACTGATGGGATCATGACAGAAATGTTAAAAGCAGAGGGAGATATTGTGTTGGAGTGGTTGGTATTTTTGTTTAATAAATGTATGAAAGAGGGGAAGGTACCTAAGGATTGGCAGAGCGTGTATAGTCCTTTATATAAAGGGAAGGTTGACAAAAGAGATTGTAAAAATTATAGGGAAATAAGTTTACTAAGTATACCAGGTAAAGTGTATAGTAGGGTTATTATTGAAAGAATTAGAGGTAAGACAGAGGGTAGGGTCGCAGATGAGCAAGGAGGTTTTAGAGTGGGTAGGGGATGTGTAGGTCAAGTGTTTTCATTGAAGCATATATGTGAACAGTATTTAGATAAAGGTAGGGAAGTTTTTATTGCATTTATGGATTTAGAAAAATCATATGATAGTGGATAGGGAAGCAATGTGGCAGATGTTGCAAGTGTATGGAATAGGTAGTAAGTTACTGAATGCTGTAAAGAGTTTTTATGAGGATAGTGAGGCTCAGGTTAGGGTGTGTAGGAGAGGAGATTACTTCCTGGTAAAAGTAGGTCTTAGACAGGGATGTGTGAAAACACCATGGTTGTTTAATATATTTATAAATGGGGTTGTAAAAGAAGTAAATGCTAGGGTGTTGTGGAGAGGAGTGGGATTAAATTATGGGGAATCAAGTACAAAATGGGAGTTGACACAGTTACTTTTTGTTGATGATACTGTGCTTATAGGAGATTCTAAAGAAAAGTTGCAGAGGTTAGTGGATGAGTTTGGGAGGGTGTGTAAAGGTAGAAAGTTGAAAGTGAACAAAGATAAGAGTAAGGTGATGAGGGTATAAAACGATTTAGATAAAGAAAAATTGGATATCACATTGGAGAGAGGGAGTATGGAAGAAGTGAATGTTTTCAGATATTTGGGAGTTGACTTGTCAGCAGATGGGTTTATGAAGGATGAGGTTAACAATAGAATTGATGAAGGAAAAAAGGTGAGTGGTGCATTGAGGTATCTGTGGAGACAAAAAACGTTATCTATGGAGGCAAAGAAGGGAATGTATGAAAGTATATTGGTACCAACACTCTTATATGGGTGTGAAGCTTGGGTTGTAAATGCTACAACGAAGAGGAGGCTGGAGGCAGTGGAGATGTCCTGTCTATGGGCAATGTGTGGTGTAAATATGCAGAGAATTCGGAGTGTGAAAATTAGGAGGAGGTGTGGATTTACTAAAAGTATTAGTCAGATGGCTGAAGAGGGGTTGTTGAGGTGGTTTGGTCATTTAGAGAGAATGGATCAAAGTAGAATGACTTGGAGAGCGTATAAATCTGTAGGGGAAGGAAGGCGGGGTAGGGGTCGTCCTTGAAAAGGTTGGAGGGAGGGGGTAAAGGAGGTTTAGTGGGCGAGGGGCTTGGATTTCCAGCAAGCGTGTATGAGCATGTTAGATAGGAGTGAATGAAGACGAATGGTTTTTGGGACCTGACGAGCTGTTGGAGTGTGAGCAGGGTAATTTTTAGTGAAGAGATTCAGGGAAACCAGTTAATTGATTTAGTTGGACTTGAGTCCTGGAAATGGGAAGTACAATGCCTGCACTTTAAAGGAGGGGTCTGGGATAGTGACAGTTTGGAGGGACTATTCTAAACTGAAGTATCTGAGCACCTCTGCAAAGACAGTGATTATGTATGAGTGATGTGAAAGTGTTGAATGATGATGATGAAAGTATTTTCTTTTTGGGGATTTTTTCTTTTTGGGTCACCCTGCCTCGGTGGGAGATGGCCGACTTGTTGAAAAAAAAAAAAGTTTTCCTTAGGGCCTCTGAAGATTTATTTTACTAACTAGGTTCCTTTTTAAAGTGAACAGTTCTTAGTACCATTGCAGGTCATCATTTAAATATGCATCTTATCTGTCTTGTAATTTATCTTTTTTTTTTTTTAACACTTAACCCTTAAACGGTCCAAACATATATATACGTTAGTACTGCTACTGCACTAAACTTATATATACGTTTTATTTTTCCTGCCTCCAAATTTGGCACGATTGGCCTGAGATGCCTGGTCAGCATAGAATTGGTCTTAACACTCGGTGTGTGCCATATTAGAAAAATCTGGGACCACTTAGTACCTTGTGGGAGCACCAGTTAAATTGAGCGCCAGCTAGAGCAAACATTGCGGCAAACACCAAGGATTCACTGATGTCATGTCATATTAACACTCCCCTTTGAAGTGGAAAGTGATGTCGGCAGGCTGCCTGCCTGCCTGGCCACCTGGCTGGCAAGCAGCTTGTTGGCCACCTGGCTGGCCAGCAGCTAGCTGGTCAGCTGGGTACCTGATTGGCTGTCTATCTCTGTCTGTCTGTCTGTATCTATGTCTGTCTCTATCGTACAGGAACACATACATAAATACAATTATACATAGTGTAAATTACCTAGGATAACTAAAAAAAATCCAGACAAAGTGTTATACTGTGCTTGTGATCTGCATAATACCATTTGGTTCATGAGCTACTCTGAGACAAGCAGACAGAAAGGAGACGACACACAGACAAAGACACACACACAGACAAAGACACACACACAGACAAAGACACACACACAGACAAAGACACACACACAGACAAAGACACACACACAGACAAAGACACACACACAGACAAAGACACACACACAGACAAAGACACACACACAGACAAAGACACACACACAGACAAAGACACACACACAGACAAAGACACACACACAGACACACACACAGACAAAGACACACACAGACAAAGACACACACACAGACAGAAAGACAGACACACAGACAGACAGATACAGACAGACAGGTTTGCGTAACAAATAAAGGGAAGCAGTGTAAGCTTGTCAAATGTCATCACTGTAATTACTGGACTGATAAGAAGAGATAAGACTAGACTCACCCCTCATCAAATGTCACCAGTCGTCATTAGTGTTGATCAGATGAGATAAGGCAGTGACAAATCTTGCATAATGCTTCAAGGGAACTTTATTATTATTATTATTTTTATGCACTATCATTATTATTATTAGTATTTGAGTACAATTTCAGTACCTAATATGTATTACTGTCAGAACAAAGATTGGCTATGAAATCACAAGAACTACTATAAATTGTAATTCTTTTCTTTCTTTCAACACGTCGGCCGTTTCCCACCGAGGCAGGGTGGCCCAAAAGGAAAAACGAAAGTTTCTCCTTTCACATTTAGTAATATATACAGGAGAAGGGGTTACCAGCCCCTCGCTCCCGGCATTTTAGTCGCCTCTTACGACACGCATGGCTTACGGAGGAAGAATTCTGTTCCACTTCCCCATGGAGATAAATTGTAATTATTAGAACATAAAAATTGTCAGGTGAGCATCCAGTGCCAACTTCTCTGCCTCATATCTCGGTAAGTACTGACCCTAAAATTTTTTTTTATTCTATAACACTTAAAAATGTGCTCTTTATTTCTATAAATTTTTTTTTTTTTTTCAAAATATTCGGGGCACTGGACGTGCGAACGTATATATACGTTTAGACCATTTAAGGGTTAAACGGTCCAAACATATATATACGTTCGCTCGCCCAGTGCCCCGAATATTTTGAATTTTTTTTTATAGAAATAAAGAGCACATTTTTTTAAGTGTTATAGGATAAAAAAAAATTAGGGTCAGTACTAACTGAGATATGAGGCGGAGAAGTTGGCACTGGATGCTCACCTGACAGCAGCAGGATTCCTGCCTCTTGCAGAATTGTTGCCGATATACCTTTTTTTCTCTTTTTTTTTATTATTTTATATAATTTTTATGTTCTGATAATTATAATTTATAGTAGTTCTTGTGATTTCATAGCCAATCTTTGTTCTGACACTAATATTAGGTACTGAAATTGTACTCAAATAATAATAATAATGATAGTGCATAAAAATAATAATAATAATAATAATAATGATAGTGAATAATAATAATAATAATAATAATAATGATAGTGAATAATAATAATAATAATAATAATAATTACTGTGCTTATGGGAGATTCTTAAGAAAATTTGCAAAGGTTAGTGGACGAGTTTGGGAGGGTGTGTAAAGGTAGAAAGTTGAAAGTGAACATAGATAAGAGTAAGGTGATGAGGGTATCAAACGATTTAAATAAAGAAAAATTGGATATCACATTGGAGAGAGGGATTATGGAAGAAGTAAATGTTTTCAGATATTTGGGAGTTGACGTGTCAGCGGATGGGTTTATGAAGGATGAGGTTAACCATAGAATTGATGAAGGAAAAAAAGGTGAGTGGTGCATTGAGGTGTCTGTGATTATGTATGAGTGTGGTGAAAGTGTTGAATGATGATGAAAGTATTTTCTTTTTGGGGTTTTTCTTTCTTTTTGGGTCACCCTGCCTCTGTAGGAGACGGCAAAAAAAAAATTACGTAATAATAAAGTTCCCTTGAAGCATTATGTAAGATGTGTGTCACTGCCTTATTTCATTTGATCTCCACTAATGATGACTGGTGACATTTGATGAGAGGTGAGGGTAGTCTTATCTTTTCTAATCAGTCCAGTAATTACAGTGATGACATTTGATGAGCTTACACTGCTTCCCTTTATTTGTTATGCAAACCTGTCTGTGTGTCTGTCTTTCTCTCTGCCTGTGTGTCGTCTCCTTTCTCTCTGCCTGTGTGTCGTCTCCTTTCTGTCTGCTTATCTCAGAGAGTAGCTCATAAACCAACTGATATTATGCAGATCACAAGCACATTATATCACTTTGTCTTGATTTTTTTAGTTATCCTAGGTAATTTACACTATGTATAATTGTATTTACATATGTGTTCCTGTGAGACAGACAGACAGACAGAGACAGATAGATACAGACAGATAGATACAGACAGACAGAGACAGATAGATACAGACAGACAGAGACAGATAG
Organism: Cherax destructor; assembly: GCA_009830355.1. Lineage (NCBI taxonomy): Eukaryota > Metazoa > Arthropoda > Malacostraca > Decapoda > Parastacidae > Cherax > Cherax destructor. Next base: position 8,672 of record WNWK01020862.1, on the reverse strand, counting down.
ATACAGACAGACAGAGACAGATAGATACAGACAGACAGAGACAGATAGATACACAGACAGAGACAGATAGATACACAGACAGAGACAGATAGATACACAGACAGAGACAGATAGATACACAGACAGAGACAGATAGATACACAGACAGAGACAGATAGATACAGACAGAGACAGATAGATACAGACAGAGACAGATAGATACAGACAGAGACAGATAGATACACAGACAGAGACAGATAGATACAGACAGACAGAGACAGATAGATACAGACAGACAGAGACAGATAGATACAGACAGAGACAGACAGATAGATACAGACAGACAGAGACAGATAGATACAGACAGAGACAGATAGATACAGACAGAGACAGATAGATACAGACAGAGACAGATAGATACAGACAGAGACAGATAGATACAGACAGAGACAGATAGATACAGACAGAGACAGATAGATACACAGACAGACAGAGACAGATAGATACACAGAGATACAGACAGAGACAGATAGATACACAGACAGACAGAGACAGATAGATACACAGACAGACAGAGACAGATAGATACACAGACAGATAGATACACAGACAGAGACAGATAGATACAGACAGAGACAGATAGATACAACAGACAGTAGACAGAAGATACAAGACAGAGACAGATAGATACAAGACAAAACAGAGACAGATAGATACATAACAGACAGAGACAGATAGATAAAACACAGACAGAGACAGATAGATACACACACAGACAGAGACAGATAGATACACACACAGACAGAGACAGATAGATACACACACAGACAGAGACAGATAGATACACACAGACAGACAGATAGATACACAACAGACAGAACAATAGATACACACACAGACAGAGACAGATAGATACACACAGACAGAGACAGGATACAAAGAAGAGACAGATAGATACACACACAGACAGAGACAGATAGATACACACACAGACAGAGACAGATAGATACACACACAGACAGAGACAGATAGATACACACACAGACAGAGACAGATAGATACACACACAGACAGAGACAGATAGATACACACACAGACAGAGACAGATAGATACACACACAGACAGAGACAGATAGATACACAGACAGACAGAGACAGACAGACAGAGACAGATAGATACACACACAGACAGAGACAGATAGATACACACACAGACAGAGACAGATAGATACACACACAGACAGAGACAGATAGATACACACACAGACAGAGACAGATAGATACACACACAGACAGAGACAGATAGATACACAGACAGAGACAGATAGATACACAGACAGACAGAGACAGATAGATACACACAGACAGAGACAGATAGATACACACAGACAGAGACAGATAAACACAGACAAGATATACAGAAGACAGATAGATACACACACAGACAGAGACAGATAGATACAACAGACAGAGACAGACAGATACGTACAGACAGACAGAGACAGAAGATACACACAGACAGAGACAGATACACACAGAACAGATAGATACACAACAGACAGAGACAGATAGATACACAGATAGTACAGACAGATAGATACGACAGATAGATACAGACAGATAGATACAGACAGATAGTACCAAAGACAGATAGATACAGACAGATGACAGACAGATAGATACAGACAGATAGAGTACAGACAGATAGGTACAGACAGATAGATACAGACATATAGGTACAGACAGATAGATACAGACAGATAGGTACAGACAGATAGATACAGACAGATAGGTACAGACAGATAGGTACAGACAGATAGGTACAGACAGATAGGTACAGACAGATAGGTACAGACAGATAGGTACAGACAGATAGGTACAGACAGATAGGTACAGACAGATAGATACAGACAGACAGACAGATAGTACAGACAGATAGATACAGACAGAAGATGACAGACAGATAGTACAGACAGATAGGTACAGACAGATAGGACAGACAGATAGGTACAGACAGAAGTACAGACAGATAGATACAGACAGATAGATACAGACAGAAGACAGGACAGACAGATAGACAGACAGATAGATACAGACAGAGATACAGACAGATACAGATACAGACAAGACAGACAGATACAGACAGACAGATAGTACAGACAGACAGATACAGACATGACAGATACAGACAGACAGATAGATAAGACAGACAGATACAGAGCAGACAGATACAGACAGATAGATACAGACAGACAGATACAGACAGACAGATACAGACAGACAGATACAGACAGACAGATACAGACAGACAGATACAGACAGACAGAGAACAGACAGTAATACAGACAGACAGATACAGACAGACAGATACAGACAAAGATACAGACACAGATACAGACAGATAGATAACAGACAGACAGATAGAACAGACAGACAGATAGAGACAGACAGACAGATAGATACAGACAGACAGATAAGACAGACAGACAGATAGAGACAGACAGAAGATCAGAGACAGACAGATAAGACAGAACAGACAGATAGATGAGACAGACAGAGATAGAGACAGATCAGATAGAAGACAGACAGATAAGACAGAAGATAAGACAGACAGATAGAGACAGACAGATAGAGACAGACAGATAGATAGAGACAGACAGATAGATAGAGACAGACAGATAGATAGAGACAGACAGATAGATAGAGACAGACAGATAGATAGAGACAGACAGATAGATAGAGACAGACAGATAGATAGAGACAGAAGATAGATGAGTAGAGAGACAGAAGATAGGACAGACAGATGAGATAGAAGAGACAGATAGATAGAGACAGATAGATAGAGACAGACAGATAGGCAGAAGATAGAGACAGAAGATAGAGACAGACAGATAGAGACAGACAGATAGAGACAGACAGATAGAGACAGACAGATAGAGACAGACGATGGACAGACAGAAGACAGACAGATAGAGACAGACAGAGAACAGACAGATAGAGACAGACAGATAGAGACAGACAAGAACAGACAGACAGACAGACAGACAGACAGACAGAGACAGACAGACAGAGACAGACAGAGACAGACAGACAGGAAGACAGACAGACAGAACAGACAGAGACAGACAGACAGAGAGACAGACAGAGCACAGAGCAGACAGAACAGACAGAGAGAGACAGACAGACAGAGACAGACAGACAGAGACAGACAGACAGAGACAGACAGACAGATACAGACAGACAGATACAGACAGATACAGACAGATACAGACAGATACAGACAGACAGATAGATACAGACAGACAGATAGATACAGACAGACAGATAGATACAGACAGACAGATAGATACAGACAGACAGATAGATACAGAGATACAGAGAGACAGAGATAGACAGACAGAGATACAGCCAATCAGGAACCCAGCTGACCAGCCAGCTGCTGGCCAGCCAGGTGGCCAGGCAGGCAGGCAGGCAGGCAGCCAGCTGGCCAGCCAGCCTGCCGACATCACTTTCCACTTAAAAAGGGAGTGTTAATATGACATGACATCAGTGAATCCTTGTTTGCTGCACTGTTTGCTCTAGCTGACGCTCAATTTAACTGGTGCTCCCACTAGGTACTAAGTGGTCCCAGAATTTTTTAATATGGCGCACACCGAGTGTTAAGACCTATTCTATGCTGACCAGGCATCTCAGGCCAATTGTGCCAAATTTGGATGCAGGAAAAATAAAACTTAAATATAAATTTGGGGCAGTAGTAGTACTAACGTATACAGTCATCCCTTGGTTTTCGCTTGTCCCAGTTTTCGCCGATTTTGGTTTTCGCCGACTTTTTTCAGGGAAAATTTGTCTTAGTTTTCGCCGACCATATGGGACCTGTCCACCAGTGCCGCGCACATACAAAGGCTGTAGGCCCGCCACCCACGCATATTGTCACGCAGTCTAGCATTGTTTACGCTTAAGTGAACATCACCCCAGGAGTTTATACAAAACATTTATTAACAATTCATTGTTTTTGGGCCTTGATTATTGTGTGTGACTACTAAATAAGCTACCATGGGCCCAGAGAAAGCTCCTAGTGCCACTTCTTTGGTAAAGAAAGTGAGGAACACTGTAGAAATGAAGAAATAATAGAAAAATATGATAGTAAAAGTGAGAAACACTTTGGAGTTTGAGTGTAGCAGGCATGCAGGGAGTGTAGCAGGCATGCAGGGAGTGTAGCAGGCATGCAGGGAGTGTAGCAGGCATGCAGGGAGTGTAGCAGGCATGCAGGGAGTGTAGCAGGCATGCAGGGAGTGTAGCAGGCATGCAGGGAGTGTAGCAGCAGGATGCAGGCATGCAGTGTAGCAGGCATGCAGGGAGTGTAGCAGGCATGCAGGAGTGTAGCAGGCATGCAGGGAGGAGCAGCATGCAGGAGTGTAGCAGCATGCAGGGAGTGTAGCAGGCATGCAGGGAGTGTAGCAGGCATGCAGGGAGTGGGCAGCAGGGTGTAGAGCATGCAGGGAGTGCAGCATGCAGGGAGTGTAGCAGGCAGGGAGTAGCATGCGGTAGCAGGCATGCAGGGAGTGTAGCAGGCATGCAGGGAGTGTAGCAGGCATGCAGGAGTGTAGCAGGCATGCAGGGAGTGTAGCAGGCATGCAGGGAGTGTAGCAGGCATGCAGGAGTGTAGGCAGGCATGCAGGGAGTGTAGCAGGCATGCAGGGAGTGTAGCAGGCATGCAGGGAGTGTAGCAGGCATGCAGGGAGTGTAGCAGGCATGCAGGGAGTGTAGCAGGCATGCAGGGAGTGTAGCAGGCATGCAGGAGTGTAGCAGGCATGCAGGGAGTGTAGCAGGCATGCAGGGAGTGAGCAGGCATGCAGGGAGTGTAGCAGGCATGCAGGAGTGTAGCAGGCATGCAGGAGTGTAGCAGGCATGCAGGGAGTGTAGCAGGCATGCAGGAGTGTAGCAGGCATGCAGGGAGTGTAGCAGGCATGCAGGGAGTGTAGCAGGCATGCAGGGAGTGTAACAGGCATGCAGGGAGTGTAGCATGCATGCAGGGAGTGTAACAGGCATGCAGGAGTGTAGCATGTATGCAGGAGTGTAACAGGATGCAGGGAGTGTAGCATGCATGCAGAGAAGTGTAGCAGGCATGCAGGAGTGTAGCAGGCATGCAGGAGTGTAGCAGGTATGCAGGAGTGTAGCAGGTATGCAGGAGTGTAGCAGGATGCAGGGAGGTGCATGCATGCAGGAGTGTAGCATGATGCAGGGAGTGTAGCATGCATGCAGGAGTGTAGCATGCATGCAGGAGTGTAGCATGCATGCAGGGAGTGTAGCATGCATGCAGGGGTAGTACGGGCATGCTCAGGAGTGTAGCATGCATGCAGGAGTGTAGCATGCATGCAGGAGTGTAGCATGCATGCAGGAGTGTAGCATGCATGCAGGAGTGTAGCATGCAGCAGGAGTGCAGCATGCAGCAGGAGTGTAGCATGCATGCAGGAGTGAGCATGCATGCAGGAGTGAGCATGCATGCAGGAGTGTAGCATGCATGCAGGGAGTGAGCAGATGCATGCAGGGAGTGTAGCATGCATGCAGGGAGTGTAGCATGCATGCAGGGAGTGTAGCAGGCATGCAGGAGTGTAGAGCAGGAGCTAATGCAGGGAGTGTAGCAGGCATGCAGGGAGTGTAGCAGGCATGCAGGAGGTAGCAGGCATGCAGGAGTGTAGCAGGCATGCAGGGAGTGTAGCAGGCATGCAGGGAGTGTAGCAGGCATGCAGGAGTGTAGCATGCATGCAGGAGTGCAGCATGCATGCAGGAGTGTAGCATGCATGCAGGAGTGAGCATGCATGCAGGAGTGTAGCATGCATGCAGGGAGTGTAGCATGCATGCAGGGAGTGTAGCATGCATGCAGGAGTGTAGCATGCATGCAGGGAGTGAGCATGCATGCAGGAGTGTAGCATGCATGCAGGGAGTGTAGCAGGCAGGGATGGAGTGTAGCAGGCAGGGAGGGTGTAGCAGGCATGCAGGGAAGTGACCCGGATAAGGACTTGGTACCTAGAGTCCTTATGGAGGGATATTCCCTTCCAAAATTAGTCTCTTCCTCTCCCATCTTCCCTCTCTCCCATCCAGCAACATCAGTCTTCAATAAAGGTAAGTGCCACATTCAGTTCATTCATTTGTGCATGTAAATCTATCTTTAAGGCCCCCAAATTTTTTTTTCCAAACTTCTGGGTTTCTGGAATGGATTAATTGAATTTCCATTATTTCTTATGGGGAAAATAGTTTTGGTTTTCGCCGATTTTGGTTTTAGCCGATCCATCTGGAACGGATTAAAATCGAAAACCGAGGGATGACTGTACATATATACGTTTGGACCGTTTAAGGGTTAATGACTTCATATTTATGTAGTTTTATTGTGTTTCTAAATAAGTGGAATGGTATAATGGAGAAGTATTAAAACTTGTAAGGCATTAGGTAAAACATTTTCATATTGGCAAATTGAGAAGTCTGATGTGTTTTTTAGGTTGTACCCCACATCACCGATGCTATCCAGGAATGGGTAGAAACAGTGGCACAGCGACCTGTTGATGGAGACTTGGCAGATCCAGAAGTATGCATTATAGAGTTAGGAGGTACCATTGGAGATATTGAGGGAATGCCCTTTGTGGAGGCATTTAGGCAGTTCCAGTTCAGAGTGAAGGTACGTAATGTTTGAAGACTTCATTACTATCTCATGACCAATTTTCAGTGTTAAGATGTGCTCCTATTTGAATAGTCTGTAATTTTTTTTTTATTAACATTTTTGTTTCTCACCGAGGCAGGGTGACTAAAAGTTTTGTTCTTTTTACATTTAGTAATTTATACAGAAGGGATTACTAGCCCCTTGCTTCCAGCATTTTAGTCTCCTCTTACGACACACACAGCTTACAGAGTATAGAGGAAGGATTCTTTTCCACTTCTCCATGGAGATGAAAGGAAATAAATAAGAACAAGAACTATTAAGAACATAGCAGAAAACTCTTAAAACTTAAATTTAGGTCACACTGCATATGCAGTGTGACCTAAATGTAAGTAGAAGTAGCAAGATATACAGTGGTACCTCGAGTTACGATATTTTTTCGTTCGAGAATGCTGTTCAAGTGCCATTACCAAACGAATTTATCCCCATAAGGAATAATGTAAAATAGACTAGTCCTTTTACACCCCAAAAATATACTTACAAAAGCATTTAAAAAAATAAACTTACATAAAAGGGCGATTTTGGGGACCATCGTAACTCGAGGTACCACTGTATATGTTATCTTGCATGTTTGTGAGACAAAAAGAAGACACCAGCAGTCCTACCATTGTGTAAAATGGTAGGACTGCTTCAATGAAAACATTTGACCTACACATCCCCTACCCACTCTAAAACCTCCTTGCTCATCTGCGACCCTACCCTCTGTATTACCTCTAATTCTTTCAATAATAACCCTACCATACATTTTACCTGGTATACTCAGTAAACTTATTTCCCTATAATTTTTACAATCTCTTTTGTCAACCTTCCCTTTATATAAAGGACTATACACGCTCTCTGCTAATCCTTAGGTACCTTCCCCTCTTTCATACATTTATTTAACAAAAATACAAATCACTCCAACACTATATCCCCCTGCTTTTAACATTTCTGTCATGATCCCGTCAGTTCCAGCTGCTTTACGTAACCCCTTTCATTCTACGTAATGCCTCACGCACCTCCCCCACACTCGCATCCTGCTCTTCTTCACTCCTAAACGATGTTATACCTCCCTGGCAAGTGCATGAAATTACCGCCTCCCTTTTTTCATCAACATTTAAAAGTTCCTCAAAATATTCCTGCCATCTACCCAATACCTCCAGCTCCCCATCTACTAACTCCCCTACTCTGTTTTTAACTGACAAATCCATTCGTTCCCTAGGCTTTCTTAACTTGTTTATCTCACTCCAAAATTTGTTCTTGTTTTCAGCAAAATTTCTTGACAGAGCCTCTCCCTCTCTTTCATCTGCTCTTCTTTTGCACTCTCTCACCACTCTCTCACCACTCTCTTCACCTTTCTTTTACTCTCCATATACAGTGGACCCCCAGTTTTCGTGATTTTTGCATTCCAGAATGCTGTTCTTTTTTCATTACCAAACTAATTTATTTCCTTAAGGAATAATGTAAAGTAGACTAGTCCTTTTAGACCCCCAAAAATACACTTACAAAAGCATTTACAAAAATACATTTACATAAAAGGGTGAGTTTGGAGCATCACGAACACTGTGGGTCCACTGTACTCTGCTCTTCTATTAACACTTATGTTTTGTAAAAACCTCTCATAAGCTACCTTTTTCTCTTTTATCACCCCTTTTACTTCTTCATTTTACCACTCGCTCATCTTTCCTCCTGCACCCACCCTCCTATAGACAAACTTCTGCCCCACATTCTAATGCTGCATTTTAAAAACTATCCCAACTCACTTCAATCCCCCCACTGCTCATACTTGCACTAGCCCACCTTTCTACTAATAGTTGCTTATATCTCACCCTAACTTCCTCCTCCCTTAGTTTATACACTTTTACATCTCTCTTACTTGCTGTTGCCATTTTCTTTTTGGCCCATCTACCTTTTACTCTAACTGTAGCTACAACTAAATAATGATCTGATATATCTGTTGCCCCTCTATAAACATGTACATCCTGAAGTACCCATCAGCCTT
>WNWK01020861.1:21388-35068 GCA_009830355.1 Cherax destructor | reverse complement strand
GAAAGGTCGGGTAGTGGTCAGTGGTATTGTCTGTGATTATGCCTGATTTTAATGGGGATATGGTGTTAGTCCAGATAAGGTCTAATAGAGAGGCACAGGTGTCAGAGATTCTCGTAGGTTTTGTTATTGTCGGGAGCAGCAAGCAGTTGCTCATAGTGTTTGTGAATTCAGTTACTAGTGGGTCCTGATCTTGTAGGAGGTTTATATTGAAGTCGCCTGTGAGGATTAAGTGGTCTTTGTTCATGTGTGCATCAGTAATCATACTTCCTAATTTTTGACTAAAATGCTGAATGTTTGACTGTGGTAATCTATAGATGTTTATAACTGTGAGAGGTTTTTGTAGATATTTGGATTTAAATTTAGCTATTATATATTCTCCATGTTCATCTCTTGTGCAAGTATTGTTAATACATTCAAGCTGGTCTGAGAAGAACATAGCTGTGCCACCTCCTTGTTGGTCTGGCCGACAATTGTGTATGGCTGTGTAACCAGGAATGGCATATATATCTATAGTATGAGGCTTTAACCATGTTTCAGTGAGAGCAATGATGGACATACTGGCCTGAAGTGAGTTTAATAATGCAGTGAGGTCATCAAAATGTTTGATTCAAACGTAGATGTCAGGGAACTTCAGGAGGATTTAGACAAACTCAATTCGTGGTCAGAAAAGTGGCAGATGCAGTTCATTGTAGATAAATGCAAGGTTCTGAAGCTCGGGAGTGTCCATAACCCAAGGACTTATAAGTTAAATAATGTAGAACTTAGCCATACAGATTGCGAAAAGGACTTGGGGGTTATGGTAAGCAGCAACCTTAAACCAAGACAGCAATGCCTAAGCGTACGTAATAAGGCAAACAGTTTACTGGGATTTATATCAAGAAGTGTAAGCAACAAAAGTCCAGAGGTTATATTACAGCTTTATACATCGTTAGTAACGCCTCACCTAGATTACGCAGCTCAGTTCTGGTCTCCATATTACAGAATGGATATTAATTTGTTAGAAAACATTCAGCGTAGAATGACTAAATTAATACATAGCATTAGAAATCTTCCGTATGAAGAAAGATTGAAGACCCTAAAATTACATTCACGTGTAAGAATAAGAATGAGGGGAGACATGATCGAGGTATACAAGTAGAAAATGGGTATTAACAAAGGGGATATAAATAAGGTCTTGAGGATATCTCTCCAAGAGAGAACCCGCAATAATGGATTCAAATTAGATAAGTTTAGATTTAGAAAGGATATAGGAAAGTATTGGTTTGGAAATAGGGTAGTTGATGAGTGGAATAGTCTGCCTAGTAGGGTTATTGAAGCTAGGACCTTGGGTAGTTTCAAATTTAGGTTGGATAAATTCATGAGTGAGAGGGGTTGGATTTGAGTGGACTTGCACATGAGTAAATAGAATTATCAAAGCTTATTTCTTGGGCAGCATTGAAAATTAGGTTGAGCAAATATTCTGTTAGTGGGATGGAATGTGAAGCACTTGCCTAGTATGGGCCAACAGGCCTGCTGCAGTGTTCCTCCTTTCTTATGTTCTTATGTTTGGTTGTTTGTGACTGGCAAAGTCTTAATACTAAATGTTAGATCAGACGTCTCGCTTGTGCTACAAAAAAAAAAAAAAAAATATATATATATATATATATATATATATATATATATATATATATATATATATATATATATATATTGGTTTCACTAACATCTCCGAAAATAATTTTACCAAGAAATAACCGTTTATTCCGTGGTGCACTTTTTGTTAAATATAAAATGTCTTGATTTCCTCCGAGGAGCAGTCTTCAATTGAACCTCTATTATACTGCAGCATATCATTCCTCATTATTAATTAGGAGGCAATAGTAAGCATAGTCCATAAGTTTTTGGATTAAGCTGCCCGTTATGCCCTGGCATGTCAGTGGCTCTCCTTGCACTTCTATGTAAATCTCTATGTAAAATTGCGATGAAATAAAAATTATTATTATTAAAAGTCACACTGACAAACTTTGTAACCATTCACTCAAGAGGACCCAACACATTCTTCCCCCCCAGACACACAGCTCCCAGCACACCACACATCCACCACAAGTTGCAGCTCACGTAAGGAAGGTCATGAGGACTAACTAGAGTGGTGGAGGGAAGTTATGGGGTCAGGAATCTTCTAGTAGAGAGGTGGTCATGTCTGGCTCAGTGTCTGTTTACCAACAAACTCAGCAGCAGCAGCAGCAGCAGCAGCAGCCAGCAGGACGCGACACTACCCCTCCTGCCATCTGTTGGACGACTCTCAGGGTGTACTTCCATGGACATACTTAAAGGCAAGGATTCCTTGATGCCGGTAAACCTAGCTTTTTATTTTGTGATGTAGCTATGCCCAGTGGGGTCTGATAAAGACACATTGTGACCTCTGTAATCCTGTTTTTCTGAACTACCGCTCACAAGGACCCTAGTGGAAATAAGTCACTGACTTGTTTGGGTTATCCCAGGTAATCTACACAGATTCTGTGTATGATAATATCTATGTAACTGTATTTTTGTATATCTGTACCTGTACCTAAATAAACTTACTCAAGCAGCGCCAGAGGAGACTGACTGGACCATGGATGGACTTCAGGACCCCAATAGAAATAAGTCACTGATCTTTTTTTTTGAGTTATCCTAGGTAATCTACACATATGTTGCTATGTACGATAATTTATAATAATAACAATATAATAATATCTTTATTTGCTTTTTTGGGTTATCCTAGGTTTTCTACACGTATGCTGCTATGTATGATAATCTATGTAACTATTTGTGTATACCTGAATAAACTTACTTACATTTCGAGCAAATTAGGTCAGTGTTGTCCCCAGGATGCGACCCACACCAGTCAACTAATACCCAGGTACCCATTTTAAACTGATGGGTGAACCAAGCCCTCCCAAATAAAATAGTAATAATAATTATAACAGTTTCGAAAAGAAACACTGTTTCAAAATAAGTTCCCTAGATTGTCCCCTCCTTTCTGAACAAAGAGCCGCCCCTATTCCCTCTCCCTCAGCAAAGAAATTCTGGCTATGCCCCATTGGAAATAAATAACTTTGACTTTTTTGGGTTATCCTAGGAAATTTACACTATGTATGATAATTGTACTTATTTGGACCAATGTACAAGGTATACAGGCCTAGCTGACATCTATGATATACTACTATATAGAAAACCCCTTGTTATGCAGAGCATTTGAGGCAAATTAGTAGGTCAGTTTTGTCCCAGGATGCGACTCACACCAGTCGACTAACACCCAGGTACCCATTTTACTGATGGGTGAACATAGACAACCCGGTGTAAGGAAACACGTCCGATGTTTCCACCCCTTCGCCGGGAATCGAACCCAGACCCTCACCGTGTGAAGCGAGAGCTTTTGCTACTAGGCCACGGGCCAGATTGAAGTGCTTATAAGTTATCTACAATAGGCAGAGGCATCACTGGTTTAATGACGCATTGCTGGCAGGAACAGACCTCACTGGCTGGAAGAGATAACCAGGATAACCCAAGAAAGTCAGTGCGTCATCGAGGACTATCTGTCTTATTTCCATTGGAGTCCTCAATCTTGTCCCCCAGGATGCGACCCACACCAGTCGACTAACACCCCAGGTACCTATTTGCTGCTAGGTGAACATGACAACAGGTGTAAGGAAACACGTCGAAATGTTTCCACCCACCGGGAATCGAACCCGGGCCCTCCGTGTGTGAAGCGAGAGCTCTAGCCACCAGGCCACCGGTCCACATCACATCACTAGCTGGAAGAGACATCACATCACTGGCTGGAAGAGACATCACATCACTGGCTGGAAGATACATCACATCACTGGCTGGAAGAGACATCACAACACTGGCTGGAAGAGACATCACATCACTGGCTGGAAGAGACATCACATCACTGGCTGGAAGAGACATCACATCACTGGCTGGAAGAGACATCACATCACTGGCTGGAAGAGACATCACATCACTGGCTGGAAGAGACATCACATCACTGGCTGGAAGAGACATCACATCACTGGCTGGAAGAGACATCACATCACTGGCTGGAAGAGACATCGCATCACTGGCTGGAAGAAACATCACATCACTGGCTGGAAGAGACATTACATCACTGGCTGGAAGAGACATCACATCACTGGCTGGAAGAGACATCACATCACTGGCTGGAAGAGACATCACATCACTGGCTGGAAGAGACATCACAACACTGGCTGGAAGAGACATCACATCACTGGCTGGAAGACATCACATCACTGGCTGGAAGAGACATCACATCACTGGCTGGAAGAGACATCGCATCACTGGCTGGAAGAGACATCACATCACTGGCTGGAAGAGACATTACATCACTGGCTGGAAGAGACATCACATCACTGGCTGGAAGAGACATCACATCACTGGCTGGAAGAGACATTACATCACTGGCTGGAAGAGACATCACATCACTGGCTGAAGAGACATCACATCACTGGCTGGAAGAGACATCACATCACTGGCTGGAAGAGACATCACATCACTGGCTGGAAGAGACATCACATCACTGGCTGGAAGAGACATCACATCACTGGCTGGAAGAGACATCGCATCACTGGCTGGAAGAAACATCACTGGCTGGAAGAGACATCACATCACAGGCAGGAACGCACTGCTCTAGACCTGGAAACACGTCTCTGCATTGTTTAGTACTTGTATTGTGGTTATTAGTATTATTGCTAATCTTGTTATAGTAAATGTTATTGTGATTATTATAGATTATCAATAATGAACCTATTGTATTGATACATTAAATATTAAACTAAAATATAAAATAATGAAAGTCGGTGATATACCTTACTTGGTATTTGAGCATATAGGTGATCCAGGATGGTTATGTGAATCATACAGAGTTGAGGCCGACAGACTTCATATACTTGTAGAAATAAAGATATTATTATTATTATTATTATTATTATTATTATTATTATTATTATCACTCGTTGTGGAGTATACTTGGAGAGGGTTTCGGGGGTCAACGCCCCCGCGGCCCGGTCTGTGACCAGGTCTCATGGTGGATTGAAGGAAATCATCCCGTTTGACAAAACCTACCAATATTTTATTCAGTAAAATGGACAACAAAACCATCAAGTGATGGAAAATAACAGGGAAACCCATCTTGTGATGGAAATAGGATAAACCACCCTGTGGTGGAAAGTAAAGGGGAAAATTATCCTGTGATGGAAAATATGCAAAACTCCTGTTCTGGAATATACCATTAAAACCATCATGTATGATGGAATATAACAGGAAAACCATCCTTGATGAAGGAATATGAGGGTAAACATCCTGTGGTGGAATAAAACAGGCAAGCCATAGTGTGATACGATATAATACAATCCTGTGTGAAAGAATTATAATATGAAAACTATTATGTTGTACAGAGTATAATACATAAGCACCTTCCTGATTATAAAATAGGATAAAAAAAAACTATTCCATGCCCCTGGATGAACCACACTGCTGTGTTGACTGAAAATCCCCACTGCTTCACTGACCGGAACCCTAACAAGAAAAATTAGCAAAACAGTAGGCCTACTGATTCATACCAGGCAAAATTTGCTGCAAGGCACTTATAGCTGGAAAAAACGAACTGGTGGCTGCAAAAAAAAAAAAAAAGTTATTGGGATTGTTATTGTGGTTATAATTATTTCTATTAACTGGTCCGTGACCAGGCCCCCGCGGCCTGGCATTTAGCTTTGGGTGAGAAGGTGGTTTTTTAGCATCGTTTTGAATTGGGGTACAGGCAGGGTATCATTGGCAATGACAGGTAATGAATTCCAAATTTTCGTGCCTTTTATATGCATTGAGTTTTTACATAGTGTTAGATGGACACGGGGAACATCGAGGAGTGATCTGTGTCTAGTGTTATGGTCATGATCACTCCCAGGTCTTTGACATTAGTTTTTCGCTCTATTGTGTGGTTGGAATTTGTTTTGTAATCTCATCGGAGTACAAAACAAATTCCAACCACACATAGAGCGAAAACTAATGTCAAAGACCTGGGAGTGATCATGTCAGGATCTCACCTTCAAGGACCATAACACCGTAGCAATCGCATCTGCTAGAAAAATGACAGGATGGATAATGAGAACATTCAAAACCAGGGATACAAAGCCCATAGTGACACTTTTCAGGTTGCTTGTTCTATCTAGGCTGGAATATTGCTGCACACTAACTACACCTTTCAAGGCAGGTGAAATTGCTGACCTAGAAAATGTGCAGAGAACCTTCACGGCACGCATAACTGCGATAAACCACCTCAATATTTGACATGTGTGAAAATAATGAAAGAAACTATAATCGCATGGTAGACTTGCAAGAACAGGAATCACATGGCCTGGTCATGGATCGGGTCGCGGGGGCGTTGACCCTCGGATTACCCTCCAGGTATACTAGCAGGAAGAAGGATCACTGCCTGGAAGAGACATCGTTGGCAGGAACACACTGCTGCATATCTGAAACATTTCTCTACATTGCTTAGTACAGTACATGAATTATGCTTGTTATTGTTGTTGTCAATCTTTCTATAGTTTTTGTTATTATGGTTATTATAGATTATTGATAATGAACCAGTTACATTGACACACATCCCTAAGTATGATACATTAGTTAAATTAAAATTTAAAAAAATGAAATTTAGCTGATATACATATTAAAGTAGTATTTGAGCATATAGGTGATCCAGGTAGGATACATGGACCATACCCACCTGTCCCAGCTGAGGCCGACTGACTTCATCACCTGTTGGTTGGAATATTGAGGGAAACCATCCTATGTGATAAAATATAACAAGAAAACCATCCTGTGTGACAAAACATGAGGAAAACTATCTTGTATTTAAAAGATGCAATAAAAAGATAGGAAAAGCATTCTGTAATGGAAAATAATAGGAAAAACAGAATGAACAAACTGGATAGAGCTTCTAGTTAAAATGCGAAAGACCTAAGTTTGATCCTGGGGCGGGTGGAAACGTTGGGCATGTTTCCTTACATGTGTTGTCTCTGTTCTCTTAGCAATAATTAGTGAAAATATATATGGTACCTGTTATGAGTGATAGCCAAATGATTTGGAATGCATCCTGTGGATGATTAAAGGATCCCATTGGAAGCAAGCCCCACTACTTGGCTTTCTTTCTTGGGGTATCCTAGATTACTAACCCTCCTGGTTTATACTTCGAATAAAGTCTTTTCGTCTTTATCAAGATGTTTCCCTTGAAGTGGGAAATGTTAAAACTTCGGTTATAATGTTATTAGGGAGCTCGGACGGTAGTGTCCAGGCGGCTCCCTTCGTTGATACCACCTTTACCTCCCAACACAACACCTCCATTAGGTCTGCAGTTTCTTTCACATGGTCAGGTAGATGTTATAGGGGTGATTTTAGTCTTATCTTTTCCTAGACATGAAATGATAGATAAATTGATGTATACAATTATTTCTTTTATAGAGTAAAACTTGTAAATTGGCATCGTTGGTAAATTATTGTTGGGTGATGAAAGGATCCGGGTACCACTGAGTACTTACCAGAGCCCTGCATGGGAGCCCCAGCTGGCTGAGTGCTTCACCTGGCTGCCTCACCACCTTCCTCTCCTCATCACCCACGCTGTCACGGCGATTGGTCGCCGAGGTGGAACATTTCTCTTCCTGCGTTGAATTACAACACCAAGGAGCGAAGACAGCAAATAAAGAACATTCCGTGAAGATCTCAAACAAAAACAATATCTTGTCATACAGAAGTTACAGTGTTTGTTCATTAAGCAAAGTGCGAAAATTGGAGTGTAAAAATAGGTGACAGCTGGGACTCCAGTTTCATTATATAATGTATTTGTGAGGTTGCAAGAGTATAAAACACGAGCAAGATGTCGTGGGAGCTTGTTCAGAGAGGTTTAGAACTGTTTGACACTGATCTAGCAGGTGAGTTGTCACATTTATTTAATTTTGGTATTGCGAGTAATAAGTAAATGCTCCTCTCCGCTGGTATTATGCCAGTATAGTAGGCCTGGTCTGAGACGAGGTCATGGTAAATCCCGGAGTGACTTAACAGGTACCCTGAGGTAAGTCATCCAGGGCAACGACACGAGAAGTAAAAAAGTCAGGTGAAATAATGTAGCAACACCAGGTCAAGGACAAGAACAGGACTGGCCTAGGCTGAGCAGGTCCTACACACTACATACTGAAATAGCAACTCCCACGTATTTGTCAAAATATTTTTTTTTAGCTATATAAAGTGTTTGCCCAGTGCAAATAAGCTTTATTGGGTTATCCTTGATTATTAATCATCTAGACTAATAATCTGAATGAAATCTTAATTTTCTGCTTCTTCAGTGACATGTTATTCCATTCATCTACACTTATTGCCAAACTTATAATAACTCATAAAAAAACAACTTTAATCCCTTGTGAGTTCTCTCATGATTAGATATTTTCAGCACATTTGTATGCCTTACTTTTTTCATTTGTAAACTTCAACTATGGCCCCCTGTTTCTACATATTTTACAGAGATTGCTGGTGAGGGGTTCGTGATCCCAGGAATTGGATCTGTTCTTCCCTTCCTGGGATTGAACCAGATTGCCTTCCATTTCCTTGACACTGCATGACTCCTGTAATTTTAGTGCTTCCCTATGATAATAGTTATTATAATAATAAAAATAATTAAGTAAATTCTAGAAGGAAAAGAAAAGCTGATTTTCGATGTGTTATACTGACCCCTGAATATAGCAATCAAGGGAGACTGCTTTGGGACAAAATCGTTAAGGCTTAAAGACACAAAAATGCATAGTTTCATAACTTAAAATTATTACATTTAATAATTTCATCTTCAGATAATTATATTAATCTTGGCATTCAGATAATAATAATAATAATAATAATTATAATTTTAATTTGCCCAGAATGCTTTGTGTAAGGGATTTACAAAATTTATGGAATATGATTATGCATATATTATTTTGAAAATAAAATGTTTGTTTGCTAAATTATGGAAAACTCCTTTTCACAGAAAATAGTAGTTGGAAGGCTAATGGCAGTGCCAAGCCAATGAATGTCAGTACTAACCGTCACGGAATCAAAAAAGCAGCCAAGCAGAAGCAGAAGGCTCAAGCAAGGAGGAGAGAAGTTAAAGCACAGCTTATTCAGAAACAGGTACAGTATATATTTATCTTAGCTCATCCTAATTAAAATATGGTTAAGATTCCTTTATTCTGCTATTAATATTATTTTGCAAAGCTTCTGTCAGTCTTTCCCAAATTCGTTTTCATTTTGGTTTATCTTGCTCTGTCTGACACAAACACTAATAAAAACAGGTATATTTTCCTACACCCACTGTTGTGGGTTGCATCCTTGGAAAGTGGATCAAAGGGTCCCAATGGAAATAAGATGGACATAAGTCTTTCCTGGGTTACCCTAGTTTATGAACCCTCCTAATTAATCATTTAAATAAAATCTTTTAATTTGACCTCTACAATTCCAGCCTTCATAACTCATCTGTCTATCAATTCGGTTTTATTCTACACTTTATCATCATGGTCAAAGCTCCTTAAATGTCACATCTACTACTACACTTCATAATCAAAACAAAATGGGTTCATAAAGCATTCTTAAACATTAAAAAGGCATATGAACAAGATAAAATAGCTTGCCCATTTGTATGCAAAGATAATATTCCTCCGAGATTGCACTTTTATTGGCCCATCTTCTTTGCCATTATCATTTCAATTGTTAAAAAAAAAATGAATACACAATATACTCAATGAGAAGTTTTCAAAAGTCCTGTTCTTTTTTTGTATTCTCTCTGATCATTAGTATGGATTCTGTGAGGCTCTTTCTAGCAGTGATCTTTTTTAGTGGGTGCATTTAGTGCTAATTTTGTGAAATGTTGTGCAATATGTAAATATGAGATTATGATGCCATTTTATTTGCCAAATTTTGCTGCATAAATGACATTTAAAAAAGACAATTAAAAAGTTTAAAAAATATTGCGTGGATCAGAAATAAAAGATTTCAGATAATAAAAAGAAATAAAATGCTTTCAGAGAAACATGATCAACTGTCAATTCAATGCAATAAACCCTTATTTTGTAGATCTCAATTTCACAGACTTCATTAATACAGAACAAACTCTTCTCCATCATCTGATTCAAAAAGAATGGACAAAGTCCATTATTTACAGAATGTATCCAGTATTGCTATGATCACAGGAAAATAATCTCATCTATCCATCAAAATCACTAATACCAGCCATTCTTTACCCACTGTTAATCTGTGACATTCAGAGTTTACTCTGACTTAACAGCTTGTCTTCAGATTTTTAGTACACCCATTTTTCTCACCGTATTCTTCTCTGTATAATGTAGGGATGTTATGACAGCTATAATAATTCCACATCTTATTTTACCCAAGCACTTCCTTTTCTTAATGCATTCTAAAAGGTTAAAACATACTGTACTCTAAGATAAAAAGAATACTATATTAAGTATGGTTGGAATTGATCTTGCATACATACTATAATTTAAAACTAGTGATATGTGCATTTTTTTGCTTATTTTTCCAAATACAAAATTTAAATAAGCTAATGTCATTTCTTATTATTCACAGGTCATAAATGCCATTGCTGAGTATGAGAAATATGCAAAAATTGATTGCACAAATGATAATATTAAGCTATTGAAAAAGATTGACAGAAAGAAAGCACCCACCCAGTACATTGAACAGGTAACATTGTATTGCCTTGATGTGTTGTACAGTAAAATAATTCAATCCCTTAAACCTTTAAGATGTCTTTCCATGTGATTTGAATGAGGTTTTTGTTATTTTCTAGAAGCATTAATTATTTTTCAATCTAGCGAATTTGTAATTTTCTGTGGCACTTTGTTGTCAGTGCTTTCACAGTACAGGTGAATATGTTCATGATATAGGTAGATCCCGTAATAAAACATGATACAGTGGACCCTTGAAAATCGTGATTAATCCGTTCCTGAGAGTCCGCCTATTTTCAAAATGGACAATTTTCAAAACCATTTTCCCCATAAGAAATAATGTAAATCAAATTAATCCGTTCCAGACATCCAAAAGTATTTAAATTTTTTTTTTTTTTTTTTTTTTTTTACATAAAATGTACATTTATCTACACAGAAAACAATGAGACATGAAGTATAAAACAGTAATAACTTGACACTTACCTTTATTGAAGAGTTGTTGATGTGTGGAAGACAGGAGGAGGGTAGAGGATTTAAGAGTTACTATTGTTTGGAATAGGAATTCCCTTCCATAGACTTCAAGTACCAAGTCCTTTTCTGGGGTTACTTCCCTTCTTTGTCTTTTACTGCCACAGTACATTCATTACTTACGTACTTTAAAATATTTGTTATTATTATTATTATTTTTATCATCATACATTATTACCATTTTTAGTATTAATATTAATATTTTATTATTATTATTTTTTTAATATAGGGAGAGAGGTGTGTAGTATTTATTTGTAGGAATTCAGTGTAGGTAGCCTGTAAACGTAGGTACACGTATGTAGCCCCCACCTGGGGCTTCACTACACAGCCATATTATTACCATGTTCACTGAGTTTAATCGTTTCTAACAACTACCTTTAGATGCCATCATAAACAAAGGGAGAAGTAATGAATAATTCATGCTGAGAATTGTAAACAAACGCGTATGATGGGCGGTTACTGCACCAGACGCCAGATTTACAGTTTTCTCTAACGCTGCATCAGAGAAAACGTAATGTTTACTCTCCACCCAACTCACCACTCGATAGCATATAAACATTGTATCAATATTTATATGCTATATGATATGTAACATGTTTCTTATATAATTTTGAAGAAAATATCATAGATGGAGTAATGAAAATGTCTATATTAACCTAAAATAAAACATTTAACCTAAAATAAGACATTTGTTTGAGCTTGGTGTGGGGAAGTACCCTGGCTGATTTGTGTGGGGAAGTATCCTGCCTGGTGTGGGGAAGTACCCTGGCTGATTTGTGTGGGGAAGTACCCTGCCTGGTGTGGGAAGTACCCTGTCTGGTGTGTTCTTTCTTGAATTCTATCGTGTTTCTCGCATTCTTTAGCAAAGAGCTGGCACTAGGAGCTTTCTTTGGGCCCATGGTGACTTATTTAGCAGTTGCAAGCACTAAAACGAATGGAATAATGTGCCCAGGCAGCTGGGAGGCCACACGGACGCGTTTCAGACAACAGCCGATTTTTAAGCCAATGGACGAATTTCAAGTCAATATTTTGCCGAAAAAAAAAGTGGACGATTTTCAAATTCGCCGATCTTCAAGGGAGATGATTTTCAAGGGTCCACTGTATAGGTAGATCCTGTAATAAAACAAGAGTTGTAGAAAATAATATAAATTAGTAGTAACTAGCCTTCTAGCTGTTCAGGTTTGCATAAACTGCTTCCAGGTTGTAAATCATCACGCTAAGGAGCTGGAGAGAAAAGGTGGTGTTCGAGATTTTGACCATCAGAAGAAAGGCAAAAAACGTGATATGGAAGAAGCATCTGTATTTACTGATGAAGATTTTGAGAAGATGAACAAAGAGTGGCTGCGTCTCTACTAAATTTTGACTTCATACTCCAACAGAATCAACAAATTTGCTGATCCAGTTGCTTGAAAATGTTCGTAAGGTGTTTTTGTTACCTACATGCATTGCATGGGCGCAAATGGTATACCCTGAAAATCCTGGTACTGAAATTCATTCCATAGTATTGTATTTGTATATATACTGGTAGTTTGTATGATTGTAGATATTTGTGCAGTTATGGTGTTGCATGCAGTTCATTGACAAAGAATTTAGTAGAACTGTAATTAAAGGTATTTACTTCCAAACTACATCTTTGCATGTATTAATTAATTCATTTAGCACTATTTAAATACTACATGAAACAGAAATTATAATAAAATCTACAGACAAAATATAAATTACCTACTTGTAAATGAACTGTAAATTATCTGTTTCAGCTGCATATAATGTTATATAGTCTAGTACTTGTTTTTTATTTATTAAAATTTCCAGCTGCAGTTCTTATTGGTGTAGATGTCTTGTGTGTGTATTGCAAAGGGAAGTATTGTCTTGTATGTTACCGTGTAATGATTGACTGCATGTTATCAATTTTTGTGTTAGGCAAAATTTATTTACTTATCAAAGGTTGAATATGGCTTTACAGTATTAAAATCTTAGGAATATTTTGTTGATACTGATATGCAATACTATATCCATAAATACAGCTCTTCTGGTGGACAGAAAAGCTATTTGCTGATCACTAACAAGCAGTCATCTTGCTCATTTAAAGCTGGTAAAGTGTGACTAAAGTGTATTTGTGGAGTGTGTTTATTTGACTATTTTAAATCTGCTTGCATTTGCTTTATAAATTTTTGTTTTACCTCATCACCACTTAAACCAATTAGAATGGCTTTAAATGAAAGGCTAACAGGTAGAATTGTTTTGTTTGTATTTGTGAGTTCCCTTGTGATAGCCTCTTTAAGGGGGGCTCCTTGACGTGGTAAAGAGGCTATCGGTCTGAGGAATTGGACCTTTTGGTCTTCTTCCTCAGACCGAACCTAATTACCCCCCAATCCCCCCTCCCTTTTCCCATCTCCCCCATCCT
>WNWK01020861.1:15000-21288 GCA_009830355.1 Cherax destructor | reverse complement strand
TGACAGAAGAAAGCACCCACCCAGTACATTGAACAGGTAACATTGTATTGCCTTGATGTGTTGTACAGTAAAATAATTCAATCCCTTAAACCTTTAAGGTGTCTTTCCATGTGATTTGAATGAGGTTTTTGTTATTTTCTAGAAGCATTAGATGATTTTTCAATCTAGAGAATTTGTAATTTTCTGTGGCACTTTTTTGTCAGTGCTTTCACAGTACAAGTGAATATGTTCATGATATATGTAGATCTCGTAATAAAACATGATATAGGTAGATCCTGTAATAAAACAAGAGTTGTAGAGAATAATATAAATTAGTAACTAGCCTTCTAGCTGTTCAGGTTTGCATAAACTGCTTCCAGGTTGTAAACCATCACGCTAAGGAACTGGAGAGAAGAGGTGGTGTTCGAGATTTTGATGATCAGAAGAAAGGCAAAAAACGTGATATGGAAGAAGCATCTGTATTCACTGATGAAGATTTTGAGAAGATGAACAAAGAGTGGCTGCGTCTCTACTAAATTTTGACTTCATACTCCAACAGAATCAACAAATTTGCTGATTCAGTTGCTTGAAAATGTTCGTAAGGTGTTTATGTTACCTACACGCATTGCATGGGCGCAAATGGTATACCCTGAAAATCCTAGTACTGAAATTCATTCCATAGTATTGTATTTGTATATATACTGGTAGTTTGTATGATTGTAGATATTTGTGCAGTTATGGTGTTGCATGCAGTTCATTGACAAAGAATTTAGTAGAACTGTAATTAAAGGTATTTACTTCCAAACTACGTATTTGCATGTATTAATTAATTCATTTAACACTATTTAAATACTACATGAAACAGAAATTATAATAAAATCTACAGACAAAATATAAATTACCTACTTGTAAATGAACTGTAAATTATCTGTTTCAGCTGCATATAGTGTTACATAGTCTAGTACTTGTTTTTTAATTATTAAAATTTCCAGCTGCAGTTCTTATTGGTGTAGATGTCTTGTGTGTGTATTACAAAGGGAAGTATTGTCTTGTATGTTACCATGTAATGATTGACAGCATGTTATTAATTTATTTACTAATCAAAGGTTGAATATGGCTTTACAGTTTTAAAATCTTAGGAATATTTTGTTGATACTGATATGCAATACTATATCCATAAATACAGCTCTTCTGGTGGACAGAAAAGTTATTAGCTGATCACTAACAAGCAGTCATCTTGCTCATTTAAAGCTGGTAAAGTGTGACTAAAGTGTATTTGTGGAGTGTGTTTATTTGACTATTTTAAAACTGCTTGCATTTGCTTTATAAAAATTTTTTTACCTCATCACCACTTAAACCAATTAGAATGGCTTTAAATGAAAGGCTAACAGGTAGAATTGTTTTGTTTGTATTTGTGAGTTCCCTTGTGATAGTAACATTGTGGCACTTTCTGTATGGCTCTGAATATGATCTCTACAACCTTGTGCCATCACCAATGTATGCCTTTGTGATTACTAGATATCTCTTTCTTATGTTATCACTTGTTATTCTTTGCTTTATGATTTATGCCTGTGTTAATTCCCGTTCTCACACTTGATTTTCAGGGTTGGCACGATTGATGGATAAGGAGACAAAAGTTCCCATACTGTGGATATTAAAAATGCCCTAAATGTGTGATTGCAGAAGTTAGTGAAGTAAAAATTGGGAGATTTGCATAACTGCTTGCAGAAAATGTCAGACTTGAGACTTTAATTTTTTGAGGGTGGCTTATTTATTGACCCATTAATGTTTGGGCATGACAAAGTGATAGGTGAGTGTGTGCTTGGAGTGACAGCAGTTGCTGTGTCCTACTACCTTGTGTGGATTGTTGGATTACGTTTTGTGGATGAAGATAGTTCCTTAAGATCCTTTTTTCCTGATCCTCTCATTGCTATCATTGTCCCTGCTGTTATTCTTGTGTTTCTTCTAACACTTACAGGAGTATACATTGTTGGGGCTCTGTATAAAGCTCACAGGATTGAGAGGGACTAATTAGATTAGTTGTTGCCAGAAGATGTAAGTTTTTATGTGCATGATGTTTTTTTGAATTTGTCACTTGGTATTTATTTTACAAACAACAGTCCTAACATTGTGTATATTTGTTTAAAGAAAATGTTGTCCTCCGTGTCATACATCTAATAACAAAAACAGCTACTAAAAAGTCAAATTTGTTCATTTACCAACACCCTGTGTAGTCACAATTATCCTTTACACTTATTAAAACTGATTATGTCACGCTGGTTTATTGTTGGAATCTCAGGTGCTACAAATAGTGGAAAATCAACTCTAGCCAAGAAATTATTGAAGATTCTTCCTGAAACAACAAGACTTATCTGCCAGGATGACTATTTCTACCCAGTAGACTCAGCTCATCATATTCCCTCTCCAGGAGGCTTGAATAATCACAACTGGGAAGTCCTTTCAAGCTTGGATATGAACAAGATGATTAAGTATGTCACAGAGACAATATATTCCATACCAGAATTACCTGTCAAAGACCCAGTTTCTACAAGTGTTAAAGTCTCTCTCTCCATGCTTAAATGGCTCTGTTGGAAATCTACCAATTTTGCTTTTAGAAGGGTTTCTACTTTTTGGTCATAGCAAACTGGCAGAAATGTGTGACCTTCGTTACTTCCTCACACTGAGCCATGAGCAATGTTGGCAAAGAGAAGTTGTCGTATTTATGATCCTCCGGATCCCCCGGGTTACTTTAAACAGTGTGTTTGGCCTATGGATGAATTACACTTAAAGTATGTGAAAGAACATGTCCCAGATTTAATATTTTTGAATGGCAAGGAAGATCATTTCTCAGTCGTATACAAAAAATTTTGGCAGCTTCAAGAATCTTATCATGCAAGCCAAATGGTCAGTTGTTACATTAGTATTGTTACTGGACTAAAGTAATACAGTTCCAGCAAAGTTTAATCATTTATAAATTTCATTATTTACCAGTAGGGTGATATATGGTCGCAGCAACCACCCTGCAACATTATTATTATTGATTTTTTTTTTGCTATTTATATAGTATGTACATGTATATAGGAGTTGAGGCTTTCTTTTTTTTTATGCTCATTTAATTTTTTTTGTTGTAATCTTTCTTGGCTCCTTGTAAAACTACAAATGTCCTCATTCTTTGTACCTCCGTTGCATTTACAATATGTATATGTAGTACAGTACTTCTTTATTCAGGCATTGCACATACCCATATAATTTTAGTACTAGTTCAATGCTGAGATCCTGCCTATGTGTGAACCTGTGTTTTGTCTCATAATAGTTATACTGTTATGTTGGTGGAAGTGCTAACATGGAGCATGTCAGCCAAAAATAAGTTGCTCATATTTTCTCAGTGAATATTTTAAGTATCGAAGTAATACATTATTTTAAAAGTGCTCAAAATATTTTGTTATTCTCCCTCCCTTTCAGTTCTTCCCTTTTGAGTACATGTACATAGTTCCCCCCAATTCTCTCTCTCTTCCCTCCAATCTCCCAATCATCTTGCCTTGTGTTTTGTTTGTACTGTACTTGCAGTTTTTGTTATTGTTTCTTAGTTTTACTCTGGGTTTTCCTTTGTATGTTTTACATATATTTTTATTGCCAAAGGCACTGAGAGATATCTCAGGTCAAAGTGCTCTTCAAATCTTCCACCTTGTTTTTCCCCTCATCTCTCCCTTGGTCATGTGCACTTTCTTGTGCAATTTCATTAGCACTCATGCATGTGTGTGATCCAGGCAGTTACCAGACAGAGCTTCTTGTCTGCCTCTTCCTTTGTTGTAATCTCAGACTGTATTACAGGCATTGTGGTGGACTTGATGATTTAATCCCTTGCATCTTCTCATTCAAGAGTGACTATCACCTCTTCAGCAGACACTTTTTTTTCCTGGGTATTTTGATTAGTATTCAGTGTAATGAACATTCAGATTTCCCAGCTCCTTCTTGGGTTCACCAAATTATCTTCATTATGTATTTTCCCATTTTCTGACCATTTCCCTTGTGTCTTGGTCCATTCATGATTGTTAGCAGTATCATTGTTGTGTGTTAATGATAAGCAGGCTGGTTTTAATCAAACTGTGACTGTTTCTAGTTAACTTCTTTTCATCACTGTTGGCTTTGGGAAAACAGTCCTTGCATACCTATATATCAGTTGCGACTGACTCATGGGCATCTTCTGTAGATATGACCAGCACCTCTCGGAGAGACTTGTCAGGTATATTTGACTATTAAGTACTGCAGAGTTCATTTCTGTCATTTTATCAGCACCCAGATGCTTATACACTCATTAGTTATTTCTCATTAGTTGTTTCTTGGATGAAACTGGCTTATTATACTGTACCAACTTATCCTTTTGCAGATACCTTTTTCTTCATGTACATTTTTCTTAATAATATTTAGCACTGTATGACCCATACAGATTTTACACTTTCTTATAACCATAGTAATAATCTTGTTTTGATACTAAACATTAATCTTCCTTTCAACACGTCGGCTGTTTCCCACTGAGGCAGGGTGGCCCAAAAGGAAAAACGAAAGTTTCTCCTTTTACATTTAGTAATATACAGTGGACCCTCGGTTAACGAATACCCCGGAAATCGTGCAATTATGTAAGTATAATTCTGTAAGTTCTTGTGGAAGTGTATTTTTGGGGGTCTGAAATAGACTAACCTACGTGAAATTTTTCCTTAAGGGAGTAAATTAGTTCGGTAATGGCACTTGAGCAGACTTCAGGAGTGAAGTTTTTACGAAACTCGGGGGTCCACTGTATACAGGAGAAGGGGTTACTAGCCCCTTGCTCCCGGCATTTTAGTCGCCTCTTACGACACGCATGGCTTACGGAGGAAGAATTCTATTCCACTTCCCCATGGATAAATTGCAATGTGTTAAGTTTTGCTTTTGTGGCAGCCATGTCAAATCGAGTAATACATAAATTATTTTCACGTTTGTTCATGTTTACAATTTTATAGTTATGATGTAAATTTGTTTTAACTTTCTTGGCTGGTAAACCAAAACACTTCTATACACTTAAGATATTTTCATGATACATTTAAGCAAAGTTATGATCATAGTGCATGAGATTTTTTCAGTTATCAAATTCCGTTTAGTTTGTTCATTTTGGGAAGTTATGCAAAATTTAATCTCTATTTCTTTATTTTCTTGGTTTATGAAGAGTATTTATTGTTTAATCATTTGGTGCATGAGTAGTGTACTCATATGTTTTGTTAATGTTGAAGTTTTTTTGCTAAATTTTTCATTGTCTGGTTCTGACTCCTGTGTTTCCTGGATAAATTTTTTAAACCTGATTTGTGATATATGTATATAAACATTTCTTCCTTTGCTTACTGCACCACCAGCATACAGCTCATAAATACAGAATGAAACTGCTGTATATTAAGCTCTGTACTCATGATGCCAGTCCAGCCTCTGGATTAAATAGTGTGTGTGTGGGGGGGGGGGAGGTTTAGGAGTTTCTTGTAACTGTAATAATAACGGTTGGTGTTGGCAGATTACCTTCTGACCAAGAAAATTTGCATGTGAGACTCAAAGCAAAGAGGAAAGCTCTTGGCAAAGAAGTAATAAAGAAAGCTAAAGGAGAGATGAAAATAATGTATTGAAAAATTCCTAACATCAGTTATTTCTTAGTCTTTGAAAAAAAAATTAAGATGAGCTCATCTTTGTATTTTTAACCCTTTACTTGTAAAATACATGAGTATCAATGCAATACTAGAAAATTAAAAAAATAAAAGGCAGCAATAGGTCAGTGTACCAATAAACAAGAGGTTTTCAGTATGAATGGTACACCAGTGACTTAATTTTCAGCTAGATAAGGAGGAGGGTTGATCCATGAATATGTGAGTCTGTGTGTCTGTGCCCTCCCCTCAAGGAAGGTTCCTTGATGCTGGTGAGGGGCTCTTGATCTAGGGAATTTGATATGTGCTCCAGTTCCCTGAATTTAACCTGAATGCCTTCCACATCCCCTCACAGGTGCTGTATAATCCTAGGGGTTTAGTGCTTCCCCCTTGATTATTATAATAATAATAATAGTGTGTGTTCCTTTATGCCAATGAGGAACTTTTGATCCAGGGAATGGAACTTATCCTATGTGACTCCTACAGGATAAGCACTTTCCCTTCAATAAATAGAACTCATTTAACAATATTAGAATTAATCTAGCTAAACTAATCAACTTTACAAGGGACATTAGTGCTTCTTTTTGATTATAATAATAATAATAATTTCAAGGGACAGATAGCTAATGGTTTGTCAGTTAAATTTATT
>WNWK01020861.1:0-10000 GCA_009830355.1 Cherax destructor | reverse complement strand
CACTCAAATACTGACTCAGCTACTGTCTCTTCCACTCAAATACTGACTCAGCTACTGTCTCTTCCACTCAGATACTGACTCAGCTACTGTCTCTTCCACTCAGATACTGACTCAGCTACTGTCTCTTCCACTCAGATACTGACTCAGCTACTGTCTCTTCCACTCAGATACTGACTCAGCTACTGTCTCTTCCACTCAGATACTGACTCAGCTACTGTCTCTTCCACTCAGATACTGACTCAGCTACTGTCTCTTCCACTCAGATACTGACTCAGCTACTGTCTCTTCCACTCAGATACTGACTCAGCTACTGTCTCTTCCACTCAGATACTGACTCAGCTACTGTCTCTTCCACTCAGATACTGACTCAGCTACTGTCTCTTCCACTCAGATACTGACTCAGCTACTGTCTCTTCCACTCAGATACTGACTCAGCTACTATCTCTTCCACTCAGATACTATCTGGCTGTGTTGAAGTTGCTGAATAGGCCGAACTCACATAAAAATTAAACTTAAAAAAAAAAGAAGATTTTTACAGTGGGCCCGTGGCCTGGTAGTTTAAGCTCTAACTTCACACGGCGAGGATCCGGGTTCGATTCCCAGCGAGGGTAGAAAACATTGGGCATGTTTCTTTACACCGGTTATCTATGTTCACCCATCAGTAAAATTGGTACCTGGGTGTTAGTCGACTGGTGTGGGTCGCATCCTGGGACAAAACTGACCTAATTTACCCGCAATGCTCTGCATAACAAGCGGTTTTTTATATAGTAGTGTCATTGATGTCAGCTAGGACTGTATACCTTGTACATGTACTTGTAGTAAATAAAGATATTATTATTATTATTATTATTAATGAGTTCCGAGAGTTCTACTCCCAGAGCCCGGCCTTGGGCCAGGCTCTGGGAGCAGAGGTAGGTTAGGATGGTTATTGGAGCATGTAGTTGTTCATTTGTTAAATTTATTTTAAAAATGGAATGGTATTTTTCCGATTTCAATGATTTTAACTGATGCATCTTATGAAAAAAATGTATTTATTTTTGGTTTAGGCTGTGTTGGTGCAAATTTGTCAATTTACTCATTTTTAGAATTTTCTTATTTTTAAAAGAAGCTTCATAATGATTTTAGGGCGTGTAAGTTTTAATTTGCCGATTTTATTAAATGTTTTCCGTGCAATAACTGACGAACGCCTCTTCTGATCGACTTCAAACCCTATTTGTGTCTCGGTTTCTGCGTGATCAGAGTAAAATATCCTCGTATTCCATAGGTACATCTCCCTCTGCCTCAAAGCATACAAAGCAAAACATATGTGTATGCATGTATATATTTGCACTGTATGTATGTATGTATGTATGTGTATGTATGAAAAAAAATCTTATTTTCTTACGCTAATTTATGAGTCTCATCTGAATTAACTTAAAAAAATTTGAATGGCTTAAACTTTAAGTGCTCGTATATTTGGATATATTTGTCTCTGTGCAGTCACTAGACAATAAGAATGAACACTGCAGAAGGTCTACTGGCTCAAACTAGGCAGGTTCTTCTTTAAACTATCAAAGCTGGTGCAGCTTGCTTAGGTTCCAGCTGGTTTTAGGTCGTGTAGGTGTCAATTTGCCATTATTATTGAGGATATGAGGATACTGGTTTCCATGGCTGAGTGTTTTCACATCTTCAGTAATATATTTAACTTCATCAGAACTTTATTCCGCACTTATCAATATTTTTATTATTATTATTATAATCAAGGGGAGCGCTAAACGCACTTATCAATAGTATTCATGAATACTATAGATGAGTGCGGAATAAACTTCTGATGTGTTTATTGAGGTGGACAGAGCTGGACTTACCCAGCGACGGGAACGTCATGCAGAGGAGTAAATTGTGAATAATGAAGATATATTTACTATTAAGTTTTATTCGTAACACAAACAAAATATAAAAATATATAGAACATATATATATATATATATTAATGAAATACTGTGAATATGAGTCGGCTTCAAACAAGTTCAGAAATTTCAGTCTTAACCTGAATTTCAACTCTAGCTTATAACTGTATCATCAGGGGTTGTGTTTGTGTCCACCGATCTAAAACTAATGGTAACAAGTCATCCAGTGTCGATGTTGTTCCTCAGCATCAACGAAGCAAAATCTATACAGATGACTACAATGATCTGCTGCCAGATAAACAGAAGATGTAAATCTTGGACTTCCTTTTTTTTTCATTTGGGGCGACCTTGTTACCATCATGACTCACGAAATGGTAATAACACGATTGCAAACAGATCAGGGAACGGGCGGGGCTTGAACCCATGGCAAGTGAGTCCTGGGACTAACTTGCCATGGGTTCAAAGACCCACCTGTTCCCTGATTTGATTTACTTATTTCTATGTTTGCTACATCCACGGGGTTCATGAATGATGGCTGCCGACTCGTATTCTCTGTGCTTCATGTGTACTGAAGATTAAGACACATGTACAACAGTTGGGTATCTTTATTCATAAAACGTTTAGCCTACACAGTAGGCTTCTTCAGTCAAATACAGAGGCAGCAGTACTACTGCAGAACTACTGCTGCCTCTGGATATGACAGAAGAAGCCTACTGTCTAGGTGAAATGTTTCATCAATAAAGACACCCAACTGTTGTACATGTGTCTTAATCTTCAGTTTGTCGGTATTTTATACCATTTCCAACATTCGTGTGTACTGTCTACATGGGAGCGAGGGTCGCATCTATAGTCAATTTCAGAACTTGTTTAGTTGACAAAACCACCATCGATGATTCCTCCATCAATGATTCCACCATCGATGATACCACCATCAATGATCCCGCCATCAATCACATTGCCGAAAGAACCCTGTTGGCTGTTGAAGCTCTGTTGTCTACTGAAGCTCTGTTGGTTTCGGAAGCTTTGTTGGTTTCGGAAGCTTTGTTGTTGACTTTGGAATGTCTGTGTGGGTTTGAGAGTGGCCGGGCGGCTACGACTGGGCTGGGGGGCGCTGATCAGGTTGACAGCGGTTCCTAAGGTAGATCGGCCAACATCTAAGCTCTTAGCCAAGCGCTGAGATGCGGCTGTCCCTGAAGATGTCTCTTGGCTGAGGGAGTTGGTATAGTAATTGACGACGTCTGGGCCGGGTTCTTCGCTCACTTGGGCTTGAAAACCTGAGTCGCCATCCACATAGTATCGGACCACCCTGAGGAAGGAGGGACAGCCGGGGCTGAAGTCAATACAGTCAACTGTAAGGATTAGGCTTTAGAGCAAAACATAATTGCAAAACAAAGCCGGTGAATATTTTGTTCACAGGTTAGTACTACAGTGCATAAAAAAAACACATACAAGCTAATTTTCAATAATAATTTTAAATGCACGTAGATAATAAAAAAAAAAAAACACCTTTTATAAAGTTGAACAATACTTGATAATGGAACTGGAAAGACAAACAGAAGGGAGAACAAAGCGAGACAAGAAGTTGTAGTCACTACACTATACCAACCTATAAACAAGCTTCAGATGGTTCAGGGAATCATCGCCCCTGCGACCCAGTCTAATACCAGGCCTCTTGATTGATGGCCTGGTAAGTCAGGCTCTTGGTGTTTGCTACCTGCATTTCAGCATCACAGTGAAGGCATTGGTAATTTCCTTGACACATGCCCTAAGTAATTACATAGCAAATTCACCCTGAAGTTCTTTTCACCACCTTGAGACAAACTCCACCGCTAGTTTCACTTTCACCTTGAATAAACATATAATGCTAGGAAGAACAGTAGACAGCAAGCACTGGACTTATTACATGTGTTACAGTCAACATGCAACTGAAACTGATAATAATTATTTGTTGGTTTATTTGGTTTAAAGCCTTTTCATTATACGAGGTTCATTAAGATTGCGTGTCACCTGTTCACCGCCAAAGATACTTTAATTTCTAAAATATGTGTTAAAATAAACTCTCAGCATATATAAACTGAGCAACTGAAATTAAAACATTTGCCATTATGCGTTAAGATTTTAATTGCCTATGCTTACCTACGAGCAAGCAGAACTGAAGGGGACCTTGGCTATCCTTACCTACGAGCAAGCAGAACTGAAGGGGACCTTGGCTATCCTTACCTACGAGCAAGCAGAACTGAAGGGGACCTTGGCTATCCTTACCTACGAGCAAGCAGAACTGAAGGGGACCTTGGCTATCCTTACCTACGAGCAAGCAGAACTGAAGGGGACCTTGGCTATCCTTACCTACGAGCAAGAAGAACTGAAGGGGACCTAGGCTATCCTAACCTACGAGCAAGCAGAACTGAAGGGGACCTTGGTTATATTTACGTACAAAGCACGCAGAGCTGAAGGGGACCTACCTGAAGAGTCCGTTGGGCTGTAGCCAGCGGTACTCTCCCTCGGTCCGTCCTGACGGGGAGACGGACTCCTTGTGTTCCTTGGCGTCACCAGTCTCCTCAATGAACACACCGTACCCAAAGTCATAGGGCGTCGGCAGCTGCAAGAACAACACTTTAGTTCCAGGTTGAAGGTGTGTGAGAGAGAGAGACTGAGACTTATTTACAAAAATAATAATACTTTAAACCAAAAAATTGAAAAAAGCTTCTCAACCGAACCACAAATGGGAAATGAAAACTAGACGACGTTTCAGTCCGTCCTGAACCCTTATCAAATCACAGTAATGCATTCAGAAGGGATGCATTACTGTGATTTGATAATGCATTCAGAAGGGATCGAAATGCCAGTGTATGGATTACTTTAGAATAATTCCACCCAAATTTAAGAAACTTCTCTTCTTTACTGAACAGTCTAAGGTCGCCACAAATCTACACACACACTTTCTATTTGATTATAATAATAATACACACACACACTAAGTTGCATGAGTTAGCACTAAGAGTCAATGTTTACTCTTGACAAGGTGGTGGCGGAGGGTGATAATTACCTCGTTAGGGTCGACTTCGAACTGCGGGGCGGCGGAGACGACACCTACCAGGGTCACCAGGAACAACTGTGGAAGAACAAGCTGGTTGATGTTATACACCTTGTGTGTACTCACCTATCTGTGGTTGCAGGGGTCGAGTCTCAGTTCCTGGTTGTGCCTCTCAAACTGATCGCTCCTTGGATCACTTTCTTCTGACTTCATGAACCCTATTATGCCTATTCTAAAAATCTGTGAATGGGTCCTGCCTCTACCACTTCATTGTCCAGATCACCCAACTTCCTGACCAATCAGAGGCTGAAGGGGCCCCTGGCATTGTGTGCGCGCTGAGAAAAAAAAAATCGAAAAAATACGAAAATTGAGTTTTTCTTACCAAAAAATAGCTGATCTTTCTGGCATCTTCCTCGTATAATTCTCATCATTATACGATGTTTCTACAAGGAATTATGGTAATTTGTAACAGGTAGGGTGTCGGCGCTTGTCATGACATGCGCGCTGACGCGGCAAAAAAAAAATCCGTTTTTTTTTCTATCAATTTCTTATATTTTTCTCTCTAATATAATACAAATTCACCATTTGATATCATAGGAGAGTGGGCGGGGCTAATATGGCCTGAGAACCAATCAGGAGCCTTCTCTGGCCTTTTCGGATAAAAAGTGCTGACAGGCCATAAATTACGATGTAGCGGCCAACACACACCAGCCAACAAATTGCTCTTTTCTTAAGCTAATATCAATAATAATGTTTATTTACTTACTACAATTGATCTATTAGGACATAAGGCGACATATTAATAGGATAGAAACATGAAAAACACACCAGAATAAATATTATGTGGCATAATATGACGGTCTATCGGCTGGTAGTGGGAGGGTAAGATCGCCCATAAGGATTATTTTTTCCCATTCTCACATCCTGTTATAAGAGAAAACGGATCTAGCGATGGTAAACTGTAGTAGACATTCATAGATGATGAAAACTGGAAAAAACAAGTATTTTTTCGGGAAAAATAATTTTTTTCCGACTACTCGGGCTGCCGCGCGCTTTGGCCATTATCTCGGAAGTAAGTTATTTACCTTTGTGATGGCAAACAATGATTAATAATGAAAGAATTGACGTGATTTTCACAATAAACATAGAAGAATGATTGCTTTACAAGATAGCGCATACCTTTTTGAAGTATCCCAAATATTTTCAGATTTGTGTGGGGATAAAAGTCCGATATTTTGCTAAATGTCAAGCAACCTACAAACTGTATTTTTTTAGAATGAACATAAGCTTTATTACAGAATTGGTACACGCTGCACGATGGACTTAGAAGTGTTCTATCAGCAGGAAGTGTCAAAACAACTTTCCCAACTACCACTTCGGCCTAGATCTCTCCTAAGTGGAATTTTTAGGAATTTTCAGTAAATCTTGCGTGGTTCATTTGCTTGTTGGCCGATTTTATTGAAACTTCGTCACAACTTCTTCTATATAAGCTTCTAATAGTACACCAAAAATGAGCACAATCGGTAAACAAATAAAAACTTTCAGTAATTTCTGATAGGCACCCCTGAAGAACTGCTTCCTCACATCCCTGAGATTAATTTGTTTATTTTTATCTTTCTGTTGTGCTTTCGTGCACTTCCCCTTCCCCCCCCCTCCTTCTGAGAAGCCTGTCCCTATTCATCCTACCAGTTAGTCTGAGTATTATGTATGTCGATATCATATTTATCTTATTTTTCTTTCTCTTTTCACCTGTTGGTCCGTTCAACCGTCTAGTCATCTCAGCAAACTCTGAAGTCTAAAATATTTTCATTCTCCTTTCATCCTCTCAGTGAGGTCAGCAAATATTTACTGTTTCTTAGACTCCTGTCTAGAGAGGCAAGTGTCAACAGGCGTCATGGGAAAGGGGTATTGCAACAGGCACCGAGGGTACAATAAATATTAAAATATTAGCAGAGGTGGCGTAAAACGGGGAAAATGTGCAGTAGTAGACACCGGGGAGAGGCAGCGAAGAGAGTCAACAATAAATGTAAATTACAGTTAATAAACTATATGGTTGGTCAGACAAGTGGGTAATGTAATTCATGTCCCAGTAAATACACACTTTCGAAATGTGTTGAAAGTTTAAGGAAAATCGGAAATGATGTAAAAACTTGGGAGAGAGAGAGAGAGAGAGAGAGAGAGAGAGAGAGAGAGAGAGAGAGAGAGAGAGAGACTGCAAGCCTCTCAAGAAGGACCAACCGTTGATGGAGAATTGCGGTCCTAAAATTAGCTTTCAGGAGCCTCAATAGAGTCACGCATAACCATGAGTGCATGTCACCTGCGTCATGTAGTACGCAGCGCCATCACTGAATGCACTCATAATAAAACATCTGCAGTAATTTGAGAAAGTTCAGAGGTTTACAATGAGTCTGGTTCTGGGGTGACAAAAAAAAAAGCAAAAAGTTACAATTATGGCTAAGTTAAGATGGGCTTGATTAGGGTTTTATATGAATTTTTTTTCTGCTATTTATTCTTTGATTAAGTTCAGGAGCAAAGTGAAATGCAGTACGTGTAGAAGGTCAAAGAACCAGGAGAGACATGATTACAACGTAAGAAATATTCGGAATATTTGATAGGGTGGTCAAGAAAGGACTTCGAGAGGCGAGAAAGGAAAACACAAGAGCACATGTGAAAGTGAAAGACGAGAACAAGCCAGAGTGATTTTCAGAAAATATTCCTTCAGGTTCAAGATGGTCTGAATTTGAATTACCTGAATGAAGAAGAAGAGGCAGATTCCAGACACAACCTCAAGAACAGGTTTGATAGGATCCACAAGGCTAAGTAAACTTGGTCATCACCAGTTCAGAGACGGGGCCAGGAGCTTAGACTCGACTGTCTTAATTTGAATAAATGAGTAAACACACGAGCAACATAGAACAAGAGGTCACACCTTCAAACTACCAAACAGGCAAATAAACAACACTAAAAAACTTCAAAAATATATTTGTATATAATATAAATGTTATCCATTTACCACACTCCATCTGCCACACTCTTCCACAATCCTCTTAACAATTGCCTTCCTTATTGCCTCTTCCTCCCTTTCTCCTCATCAATCTTAGTCCCTCTCCTTTCCCCCCCTCCTCCCCTCCACCTTTCAACAGCCACCACCCTTTCTTCCCCCCACTTACTGCTTTGTGTCGTCTGAGCGGGTAGTTTAGTGTGTTTGTGCAATTCATCCCTTAAGTGCTAGTGCACAAGAACCGGATTGCAGAGGTCACACTGCATCAGACCTCATTGAGCATGATTACATCTTAGAGATATTAGTAATATCATACATTACAATTTCTTTACATAGCTAGCTAATCTACGCAATTTTCTGTAAGATTTGTTTGGACGTGTATTTAAATGGTTTCATGTTTGGACCCTTTAAGATATATTGTACTAGTGTATGGCACTGTCTCTGTCCATACAGTGTCATCTCCATATAAACTGTTTTTCCAGAGGTACATAATTATTGCCTAGCCTTAACCTGGCACTGGCAGTAATAATGTCTTGTATTCTTGGACTCCAATGGAAATAAGTCACTCGGTGTGACTTTTTTTGGGGTTATCCTAGGTTCTCTACACATATAATAATAATAATATCATTATTTACTACAGGTACATGTACAAAGTATACAGTCCTAGCTGACATCAATGACATACTACTGTATAGAAAGCCCCTTGTTGTGCTCACAGAGCATTTATAACAAATTAGATCAGTTTTGTCCCAGGATGCGACCCACACCAGCGGGTGAACATAGACAACCTGTGTAAAGAAACACGCCCAATGTTTCTACCCTCGCTGGGAATCGAACCCAGACCCTCGCCGTGTGAAGCGAGAGCTTTAGCCACCAGGCCACGGGGCCTGGCTGCTATGTATGATAATCTTTGTCACTGTATTTGTGTATAACTGAAACTAACTAACTTACACTGATGTTGTCAGTGTCTTTAACTCCTTTTATTATGATGAACAATGGATCTACTAGTTCATATCTGTACACTCGTACTATTCTAATTTCTTCAAACTCGTTTGCTAGTTCTTTTCCAGCAGATCAATTTGTAGGGTGGAAGCTTACTTATTACTTCTAATACACCTCTGTGTTATAGTACCTCCCGCACTCCCACTGTCGCAGTGTAGCCATCAGCGTAGATGGTATTGTTAGCGTGCAGGTCGTGTGTGTGCTCCAGAGCTTAGACAGTAACCTTAGAGTAAGTGGACATGGTAATGGCAAATACTGTTAATCTACCAGCGTGGCAGGGTATGCTTTTGTTTCCTAGCATGACACAGTTCATGTAATCTAGATATTTTTATGTGTGTGGCTGTTATTTAAGTTTATTTTGACTCACTTGTCCCATGATTTACATGTTCTAGGGACAGCACCACGGTCATTCCTCTCGATATGATACTGATTTCACGTATTCTATTAGTGTATCTAATTCTTTCCTCATATTAGTATTTTAGTGGTTGTAGGACAGACAAGAATAATTCATTGGGGCCCACCAGCACTCTCCTCCAAACCCTCCCTCCCTCCCAAAACCCCACCATCCCTCCACACACCATACACCCCTCCCTCATACCATCTCCCATGCCAGGCTTCCCATGGGTGTGTGCTGACTCACTCTTCTTCACTTTCACTGACCGTGGAGGATCCAGCTTCCTGTGGGATCTTCAGACTTTCAGTATTCAGCATATACGCGCTCTCGTGCGTAGAGGTGAGCATGCTCACATGCATATATGCAACACACGCATTTGTACAGAGAAGGATGTGTGCATGTATATACATAAACACAATATACCGGCGTGGATGTTCAGAAGTAGCAACACAGGTGGTGTTGCTCGTCAGGATACAGGAAAAGTGTTTCGTAACGAAGGCCTTTGTCACTGGCCCTTCAAGTAAACAGAGTAAAGTCAGAGGCGGCTACAGTGAGAAGTTGTTCCACAAGGTACAGTACTCGCTCCCATCCTTTTCTTCATCCTCATGTTTGACATAGAAAGATATATAAGCCACAGCACCGTGTCTTTCTTTGCTGGTGATAACAGAATTTGCATGACAGTG
>WNWK01020860.1:0-35070 GCA_009830355.1 Cherax destructor | reverse complement strand
AATTTTAGCGGGGAATAGTCCTTTACCTTCACTGGCCTCGGGGTACACTCACCCTGAAGAACAAGCGATTTCCTACCTTCAATCTTCTCTCTTAACTTTCCTTTTTTTGATGTTCCTCCATTACTGGGAACCATTTGCCATTGGCGGGTGCTGGACTCACCTCACCCCTGACCCCTTTCCCCCTTCCCCCCCTTCAGCCTCCTAAATTCCTCCTGGAGAAGCAGGAGCTCCCTCCTCAACACCCCAACCTCACACTTTAAAACACTGCAGCAGCTAGCCATAATTGCACCCCTTCACACTAATTCCCAAAGCATAGGATGCTATTGAGTGGAGTGGCAGTACAGGTGAACTTGACAGTTCCTTCTTGGAGACGTTGATTAAGCTCAGTGGGCATCATTGTTGTGGGAAATTGTAGAGTAGTCCAATATCTGACACCATGCATGGTGGTAGTGACGGAGTGGAAGTGCTGGAAGACGAAGTCTCTGATTGGTTCGTATTAGGAGATGATGAAGGCTTCTCATTGGTGGAAGGTGGTTGTGGCGAGACTGGCAAGGAGGCAGCTGATTGGTTCTTGGTAGAGGTGTGAGGTGGTGGTGAGCGCTCATTGGTTGTTGTTGGCATGACGTCAGTATTAGTGTTGGTGTTGAAGCAGCCGCTGAGCCACCAGCAGGTGAAGTGATGACGACAGGATGCTGGTTGTTGTTGAGTATCACAGAAGATGGTGGAGAATCTGGGAATTTGAACTCTGGCATGTTGTTTAATATGAAGAGTTCATTGATGGAGGTGTTGAACGTCCCAGGAACAGCAGCATTATGCATATGAGCATAGACCATACAGTAGTAGATGGTGGTTGGGTAACTGGCAGGTGCAATGTTGGTAGTAGTAGGTTGCGTGGAGGCTTGGAGAATTTTAGTTGTGGTAGCTTGTAGTTTTGTAATTGCAGCATAGGTGGGTGATTTTGAAGATGACTTTTTCTGTGCTGCTTCTTGGGTCTTCTTCAGAATGTCTTTACGAGTGGGACATTTAGCAGCAAGAGTGTGATGATCGTTGCTTTTACAGTTGAGACAAGATGGTGTTGGTGGAGCAGCAGTGGTGCATGATCTAAAATCATGTCCTTCACTACTACATGTAGTGCAAAACTTCTTTTCCTTCAGAGGACAGTCGCTGGTGTTGTGTGCATAAGAGTAACAGGTCCAACAGTGAGAAATGTAGTGGAATCTCTCAGCTTCGATGCAGGTGGGGCTGACGAAGTAATAATATACAGCAAGACCGTCCTAGTTGACCTAATTTTTATTGTCCTGTGTAGGCCTATCCGCTCCCTAGTGATTTTCCTGGTACAGTAAATGATGAAATGATCACTTAGACCTGTGGTAATGACGCCTGACTGACTAATGTTCTCATAGCGGTTACAAAATATGTGGTCAATTAGGGTGGCTGAGAACTGTGTGATCCGGGTTGGTGTATTAATTAGTTGAGTGTAACTATTTAAATCCAGAATTTGCTTATACCTTTTACATAGCCCGTTATTTTGCTGTTGAAAACAGATGTTGAAGTCTCCTAATATTACTGTCTCGTCATTGTTATCAAGTCCTGACAAGACTCTCGGAAAGTCCTCTAAGAACTGGTCGTGGGTGGGAGGGCGATAACTAGTTCCTACTAAGATGGGTTTGGTCCTGGGAAGCAACACTTCAGACCATAGAATCTCCAGTTTATTGTCATTTAAATCAGGTCTTGGATTATAGGCTAAGTCGTTCCTTATGTAGGCACATACCCCACCACCTTTTCTATTCCTATCTAAGCGTTTTATATTGTAACCTTCTATTTTGACCTCGTCAGTCACCGTATCATCCAACCAGTATTCCGAGATGGATAAAACTGCCGCTCTAGTTCTGTTAGCTAGAATCCTAATCTCTGCCAGTTTTGGAAGAAGTGATCTTGCGTTGACATGAATAAAGTGAAGGCCTGTTTTCCTAAAACAATCATAATCGTTAATATATGGCAAGGGGTCATTAGCATTAAAAATAGGTAAATCAATGTCATCATTGCTAAAGGGTAACTGTGCCAAAGTGCATTTGTTACAAACAATGAAATCTGGCACCATTATCATAATCAAACACAACCATTATGGACCCACCCCTTACACATTTTACATACGGTAAGATTACTATTCTTTTTTCGTACCTTAGTACAGTGTATACATATGTCTGGTGGTGTCTGAGATATTAAGAATGGATTTGTTGTCTCGCATTGACCTATCTGTGCATTACATAGAGAGATAAGGTTATCATTCCTAGCTACTAGACCGTCATTATCCCCATGATCTGTCTATTTTGCACCTGTACCATAGATTGAGGTCCTGGATTAGTATGGATATCGCCACTTAATAGCACCACTATGAAAGCTGTTTTTGTTTGGATATGTAGTGTTGCCATACCTTGTGGCGATAGTGGCACTTAGGTTTCTGGTATGATGGCCAATGTTGGGCTTTCACTTTCCAGGGAGCTATCACCCCATTCACCTTTTCCAGTCCCCATGACTGATTTCCGTCTTCCGAGAAATGAATTATAATCAATATACTTTTGGCAGCCTGAACCCCTCTTAAGCCAGCCATGTTTACTCTTCACTCTATCACTTCACACAAATTTGTTTTCTTTATTTCTTTATTTTTATTAAAAAGAAACCACTGATCCTATCAGACACCTAGCAAGGGCCTAGTAGCTACTCTAGAAATCACCATTGGTTACTAGTAAGTTTCCTATTATCGCATACCCCCATTATCCTTTACTTCAGAAATTCCCTTCACTCCTCGCTTTACTGTCCGGTTTCATCTATCACATTTCTAGCTCATTTCCATCCTGGCAGGGTAAAAAAAAAAAAAATAATTCTAATCACTGGCGCTGTAACATCCCCCCATTGAAGAGCAGGGGTGCCACTAGCACGTTGAGGGACAACACTAAGTGTCGGGGGCCCAAGACTGTTCAACTGCCTCCCAGCATACATAAGGGGGATTACCAAGAAACCCTTGGCTGTCTTCAAGCAGGCACTGGACAGGCACCTAAAGGGGGGGGAGTGGGGATGAGTTAAATTACCTTAGGTTTTTTCCTGTTTGTCCGATTTTATTGAAATTTTTACAGTAAGTTAGGAACGCCCTGAGATAGCTATGCTAGAATTTCTATGAAGTTTGCCTGAAAAGAAAGAGAAAAAAAACTTTTTTTATATGGCATCACTCTAACTCCTTTCCTACAATATTGGTATTATATAAAAGGGTTTTGTTGACATGATTTGGATAACGAAAGGTTATAGACCATAACTACAAATTTGTCAAAATGTCCAAATGTTCTATATGAAAAAAAATTTGGAAATAGGTGATTTTTTTTTATTTGTAATCATGGAAAAAAAAATGGTAAACACTATTGCAAATTCGCTCTCTAGTCCTATAAAACTATGACTGCTGAATTTGTGTAAAAATCATGTCATTATGTGCAGAAATAAGTGAAGGAAAGGGATTTAAAGGAGAATAACTTGCTTTTTAGAAAAATGAGAAAACCAAAATTTTTATTGATGTCCATGGAACATATTTATATGTTCATGAACAATATTGAAAACATAATACAGGATCCTCTAGAAGTATATGGAGCTGGAAACCTAGAAAGAAAATAGAAGAAAATAGAAGAAAATATACTTAGCATAATATGAGTAAATAATCTAGGATAACCCAAAAAACATCAGTGACTCATTGGATATTATGTATTACAATAATGTCAAACAATGGATATTATATAAATTTGGCATCATTATATTATTATATCATATAACACACACACACACATATATACACACATACATATATATATATGATGTGTGTGTGTATTTCATGGACATTACTAAATTATTACTTACTATTTACAGTGGTGATGAGGGAATTGTTATCACTATCAGAAGCACACGTCATAGGAGGAGAGAGAGGTAGTGACGCTGAGTTCACTTGGTGATACGCCATTGGTAATGGCGTATCACTTGGTAATGGCGTCACTGCCAACATCCACACCCGCTTCTTCTCTAAAGGTTCATAAAAGGCTCGTTTAGCCATTTTTCGCTTTGATCTGGCTTCCTTCAACTGTTGTTTCCTTTTCTTAGTTGACAGGATGGTTCTCGGCATGATTATAGCTTGAAAAAATAGATATCCACGTAATAATGAGGTACGGCTCAGAGCGACATACTCTCGCTCCAATGGTTCATGGGCAACTGCTGATGATAATACTCTCAGGTAAGAGCCCTCAATAGGGCGAGTGTGAAGGGCGGACAGACGAAGACTAGATGATGAGAGAAGATCTTGAGTTGGAGATAGAGCCAGGGCTAAACCCAGCTGCGTAGCGTTGTGAGGCGATGAATGATGGCAGAATCGAAGACCAGGGTGTGTGCAGTGCTCGCTGGCTCGTTGACATGTGGCTGGATCGTGACTGGCTGGGCGTCAGGTGGACGAGGCTCAGGTCGGGCAGGGTTCTGGGAGCAGGGTGTTTGCAGTGCTCGATAGTTTGTTGTCATGTGGGTGGATCATGTAGATGCTGGTTGAGCGTCAGGTGCACGGGAACTCTGGTCGAGGCATTTGATTGTTTTTTTTATTGTTTGTGGCGGAGAATATTTTTTTACATTGAAACATTGGGTCAGGAGCTTCGGTCCTTAATTTTTTGAAGTCTCTCTTCGACATATAATAAAGTTTGAGTTTTTGAGTGGATTTCACTTTGGAGGCGATTACAAGCAGTATTTGTCTATAGTTCATTTCATAATGTGATTCGATAACATATTTTACTGTTCCGTCTTGCAGGTGATCGATAGGTTCATCAGGTTGCATAACGTCAGGGAAGGCAGAGGTGGTGTATAATATTCCTGAGGACGACGCCGTCAGTGGTGGTGTTTTCATCGACGTTTTCTTCAATGGTTTCTGTGATGTTGTCTTAGTTTTCTTCTCTTTCGTCGGAGGATTCTTCAGTGGATTCATGTAGTACTTCTGTTTCTTCTGTAGTTGTGTGTAGTATGGGTTGGGGTTCTTGATAATTTTTGGTTTGCTGGAGAGGTTGTGGTTGTTGAGAGGTAGATGTTGTCGGAGATGGCGGTTCTGAGGTGTGTTCAGGTCCAGTGTCGGGAGTTTCGCTTGATATGGAGGTGAAGTTGACGATGTTTGGGACAATCCTGAGTAGGTCTTTCGAAGGTGGAGATTCAGGAAATTCGAAAGTAGGCATGTTATTTAGACGGAATAGTTCGTTGATTGTCTTGTTGAAAGTGCCGGGGTTTGCTGCGTTTCAAGGTGTGCATACATCATGCAGTACAGCACCTTGGATGGTGCAGCGTCTGGAAGTGCAGAGATGGGATTTGAGGTTGATGTGGAATGTTGCGTTGCTTGGAGAATTTTTTTGGTGTCTGCTTGAAGTTTGGTTATGGCGGCAAAAGTCGGTGATTTTTGGCTGTTTTTCTTTTCTTCCTTGATTTTCTTGGAGAGGATTTCTTTCCTTAGAGGGCATTTTGCGGCTAGGGTGTGATGAGTGCCCTTACAGTTGAGGCAAGTAGGAGTTGCATTGGTGGTGGGACAATTTTTGTAATCATGACCTTCTTTGCAACAATTAGAGCAGAACCTCTTATCCTTAATAGGGCATTCAGTTATTGAATGAAGATAGGAGTAGCAGTTCCAGCAGGGAGAGACGTGGGCGAAACGTTCCGGTTCAATTTGTCTTGGATGTATGTGGTAGTATGAGATGGCTAGGCCATCTGACAGTGTTCTATTTGCCATGTCTATATCAGTGAAGGTGACTTTTATCATTGATGCTGCATTAGGTATTTTTGTAATAGTGTCAATCGAAGCCCAGGAGTTCTGTTCTTCAATTGAAGCCTTCAGGTCCTCTATCGGCTGGGTTGTGATAATCTTGTTCAGTCTTTTTCATAAAAATGGAACGTTTCGCCAGCAGTGAGGGTGAAGGGGAGATGGTGAATTGGCGGTCATTTAGTGTCTTCTTTGCAGTGTCGTCGGTCAGTTTTGATGCTTCAAGGT
The DNA here is from genome assembly GCA_009830355.1 of Cherax destructor. Lineage (NCBI taxonomy): Eukaryota > Metazoa > Arthropoda > Malacostraca > Decapoda > Parastacidae > Cherax > Cherax destructor. The sequence goes on along the minus strand of WNWK01020860.1, from coordinate 29,027 downwards.
CGTCGGAGCAGACTACTAAGAAGGAGTCTTTAAGTGAGAGGATGGCTGTAAATTTGACCTGCAAGCAGGTCTTTACAGCTGCAGCAAGGGCTAGTTTGGAAGAGTCGTTGATAACACCATGTTTAGGCTTTATCTTAACACGATGAGCAGACATCGTGTAAGAGTAGAGGTGCTATTTGTAGACTATAAATTCCACTCCCCAGCGGGGATCGTAGGGACACTTCTTGATAAGCAGGAACGACTGTGACTAGCGTGTAGCTAGGTCAGCAGTGGAGTGATGAATAAAATCAGCGGCTGTACTTCCATGGACAAGGTTCTTTGTCTCCACAGACTCCGAAGTGCTCCACTCACCCTTTTTCCCTCATCAATTCTATGATTCACCTCATCCTTCATAGACCCATCTGCTGACATGTCCACTCCCAAATATCTGAATACGTTCACCTCCTCCATACTCTCTCCCTCCAATCTGATATCCAATCTTTCGTCACCTAATCTTTTTGTTATCCTCATCACCTTACTCTTTCCTATATTCACTTTCAATTTTCTTCTTTTACACACCCTACCAAATTCATCCACCAACCTCTGCAACTTCTCTTCAGAATCTCCCAAAAGCACAGTGTCATCAGCAAAAAGCAACTGTGACAACTCCCACTTTGTATTTGATTCTTTATCTTTTAACCCCACACCTCTTGCCAAGACCCTTGCATTCACTTCTCTTACAACCCCCATGTATAAATATATTGAACCACGGTGACATCACACATCCTTGTCTAAGGCCCACTTTTACTGGGAAAGTCCCCTCCCTCCTACACACTAACTTGAGCCTCACTATCCTCATAAAAACTCTTCACTGCTTTCAGTAACCTACCTCCTATTCCATACACCTGCAACATCTGCCACATTGCCCCCCTATCCACCCTATCATACGCCTTTTCCAAATCCATAAATGCCACAAAAACCTCTTTACCCTTATCCAAATACTGTTCACCTATGTTTCGCTGTAAACACTTGGTCTACACACCCCTACCTTTCCTAAAGCCCCCTTGTTCATCTGCTATCCTGCTTTGTCTTACTCTTAATTCTTTCAATAATAACTACCATACACTTTACCAGGTACACTCAACAGACTTATTCCCCTATAATTTTTGCACTCTTTTGTCCCCTTTGCCTTTATACAAAGAAACAATACACGCTCTCTGCCAATCCCTAGGTACCTTACCCTCTTCCATACATTTATTAAATAATAGTACTAACCACTCCAAAACTCTATCCCCACCTGCTTTTAACATTTCTATCTTTATCCCATCAATCCCAGCTGCCTTACCCCCTTTCATTCTACCCACTGCCTCACGAACTTCCCCCACACTCACAACTGGCTCTTCCACACTCCTACAAGATGTTATTCCTCCTTGCCCTATACACGAAATCACAGCTTCCCTATCTTCAACAACATTTAACAACTCAAAATATTCCCTCCATCTTCCTGATACCTCTAACTCTCCATTTAATAACTCTCCTCTCCTATTTTTAACTGTCAAATCCATTTGTTCCCTAGGCTTCCTCAACTTATAAATCTCGCTCCAAAACGTTTTCTTATTTTCAACAAAATTTGTTGATAACATCTCACCCACTCTCATTTGCTCTATTTTTACATTGCTTCACCACTCTCTTAACCTCTCTTTTTCTCTCCATATACTCTTCCCTCCTTGCATCACTTCTACTTTGTAAAAACCTCTCATATGCTAACTTTTTCTCCCTTACTACTCTTTACATCATCATTCCACCAATCGCTCTTCTTCCCTCCCGCACCCACTCGCCTGTAACCACAAACTTCTGCTGAACACTCTAACACTACATTTTTAAATCTACCCCATACATCTTCGACCCCATTGCCTACACTCTCACTAGCCCATCTATCCTCCAATAGTTGTTTATATCTTACCTTAACTGCCTCCTCTTTTAGTTTATAAACCTTCACCTCTCTCTTACTTACTGCTTCTATTTTCCTTGTATCCCATCTACCTTTTACTCCCACTGTAGCTACAACTAAAAAGTGATCTGATATATCTGTGGCCCCTCCTATAAACATGTACATCCTGAAGTCTACTCAACAGTCTTTTGTCTACCAATACATAGTCCAACAAACTACTGTCATTACGCCCTACATCATATCTTGTATACTTATTTATCCTCTTTTTCTTAAAATATGTGTTACCTATAACTAAACCCCTTTCTATACAAAGTTCAATCAAAGGGCTCCCATTATCATTTACACCTGGCACCCCAAACTTACCTACCACACCCTCTCTACATGTTTCTCCTATTTATCATTTAGGTCCCCTACCACAATTACTCACTTGGTTCAAAAGTTCCTATACATTCGCTTAACATCTCCCAAAATCTCTCTCCTCTACACTCCTCTCTTCTCCAGGTGCATACACGCTTATTATGACCCACTTTTCGCATCCGACCCTTATTTTAATCCACATAATCCTTGAATTTACACATTTATATTCCCTCTTCTCCTTCCATAACTGATCCTTCAACATTATTGCTACCCCTTCCTTAGCTCTAACTCTCTCAGATACTCCTGACTTAATCCCATTTATTTCTCCCCACTGAAACTCTCCTACCCCCTTCAGCTTTGTTTCGCTTAGGGCCAGGACATCCAACTTCTTTTCATTCATAACATCAGCAATCATCTCTTTCTTATCATCCGCACTACATCCACGCACATTCAAACAACCCAGTTTTATAAAGTTTTTCTTCTCTTTTTTAGTAAATGTGTCCAGGAGAAGGGGTTACTAGCTCATTGCTCCCGGCATTTTAGTCGCCTCATACGACACGCATGGCTTACGGAGGAAAGATTCTTTTCCACTTCCCCATGGACAATAGAGAAAATAAAAAGAACAAGAGCTATTAAGAAAAAGAAGAAAACCTAGATGTGTGTATGTATATATATGCATGTGCATACCTGTGTAGTGTGACCTAAAGTGTAAGTAAAAGCACCTACAAAAATACATTTACGAGCAGTTCCAAACTCGAACAATTATGTAAGTAGAGGTATCACTGTACACACAAAAAAAATAGAATTACATACCTTTGACTAGGTGTAGGTGGACACAGATGATTATCTAATGTCGTCCAGGCTCGTAGGACGTGTCCAGCAACCTTTCCTCTTGATTCTTCGTCTCGGTGCTTCCTGCGTGGACTTGTCCATTGTTTCAAGGTGTCTTCGATGCTGAACGTCCGTAGCCAAGTGGTATGTCGAGACAGCTCCTCTCATATCCACTATTGTACTCAGAAACAGCATGGCTGGCTGAGAAATCTGCTTGCCTCTTGGTTCGAAATAATGATTTACTGCAGTAAGACCATATGCGCTGATGCAGACTTTCATTAGGGTTTTGAGTTCTGCCTTTTATACAACGCTGTATCATTGCATTTACTGTTAGGTCTTTGTAAATATTATGCACCTCCTTCATGTATGCAGGTTCCAGCTGGAACTTCACTTTCATTGTTGTGTGGGATGGTGGTGGGAGGTTTGCTGCTGCTGCTTTCTGGTAGAAGCACCAGGATTTATCACCTGTTGGGCAAAGGTGATGCTGTGGTTTTTCATCACTAGAGGAACAATGGAAGAAGCTTGCAATGATTCCATTCCTCATATCTTGAACTTCATGACTAATATTCTCTCTCATGTTCTTCTGAAAGTAGTATGCCAACTTATCGATCACAAAGTCTGTCAACAAACTCTTTCTTCATGGCGAACTACTTCCTCATTCTCCCAGTTCTCAACTCCTTTTCAACATAATGTGACTTGACCAAATTTGTTAGTCTATTCTTTAGACGTTTGGCATAGTGATAGATACATTCCTCTTTTTCAACTTGCACACCTGGATAAGGTCCTTCACCATCGTTGAGATCAACAATGGCTTTAGATGTGTTGCTGTCACCATCACTCACTATGGTTTTGTGTATCAATTTATTTTCAAGTGATCGCAGCCACATCATTACTGCTGCTTGACTTTCCATCTTTGCCGATGTTCCTGAATAGTTTGACGCATTTAGGTTCATGATCTTTTACATATTGGTCATATTTTTCACGAGATAAACCCCTGTGGTTTAGCGCTTCTATTTGATTATAATAATAATAATAATTTTCACGAGATAGTCTTTTTGTTCCAGCAACTTTCCATAAAGGCGCACACAGAGCAGAACTTGATAAAGGCACACAGAGCAGAACTTGATAAAGGCACACAGAGCAGAACTTGATAAAGACACACAGAGCAGAACTTGATAAAGACACACAGAGCAGAACTTGATAAAGACACACAGAGCAGAACTTGATAAAGACACACAGAGCAGAACTTGATAAAGACACACAGAGCAGAACTTGATAAAGACACACAGAGCAGAACTTGACAAACCTGTAAACACAGAGCAGAACTTGATAAAGACACACAGAGCAGAACTTGATAAAGACACACAGAGCAGAACTTGATAAAGACACACAGAGCAGAACTTGATAAAGACACACAGAGCAGAACTTGATAAAGACACACAGAGCAGAACTTGATAAAGACACACAGAGCAGAACTTGATAAAGACACACAGAGCAGAACTTGATAAAGACACACAGAGCAGAACTTGATAAAGACACACAGAGCAGAACTTGATAAAGACACACAGAGCAGAACTTGATAAAGACACACAGAGCAGAACTTGATAAAGACACAGAGCAGAACTTGATAAAGACACAGAGCAGAACTTGATAAAGACACACAGAGCAGAACTTGATAAAGACACACAGAGCAGAACTTGATAAAGACACACAGAGCAGAACTTGATAAAGACACACAGAGCAGAACTTGATAAAGACACACAGAGCAGAACTTGATAAAGACACACAGAGCAGAACTTGATAAAGACACACAGAGCAGAACTTGATGAAGACACACAGAGCAGAACTTGATGAAGGCACACAGAGCAGAACTTGATGAAGGCACACAGAGCAGAACTTGATGAAGGCACACAGAGCAGAACTTGATGAAGGCACACAGAGCAGAACTTGATAAAGGCACACAGAGCAGAACTTGATAAAGGCACACAGAGCAGAACTTGATAAAGGCACACAGAGCAGAACTTGATAAAGGCACACAGAGCAGAACTTGATAAAGGCACACAGAGCAGAACTTGATAAAGGCACACAGAGCAGAACTTGATAAAGGCACACAGAGCAGAACTTGATAAAGGCACACAGAGCAGAACTTGATAAAGGCACACAGAGCAGAACTTGATAAAGGCACACAGAGAGCAGAACTTGATAAAGGCACACAGAGAGCAGAACTTGATAAAGGCACACAGAGAGCAGAACTTGATAAAGGCACACAGAGAGCAGAACTTGATAAAGGCACACAGAGAGCAGAACTTGATAAAGGCACACAGAGAGCAGAACTTGATAAAGGCACACAGAGAGCAGAACTTGATGAAGGCACACAGAGAGCAGAACTTGATGAAGGCGCACACAGAGCAGAACTTGATGAAGGCGCACACAGAGCAGAACTTGATGAAGGCGCACACAGAGCAGAACTTGATGAAGGCGCACACAGAGCAGAACTTGATGAAGGCGCACACAGAGCAGAACTTGATGAAGGCGCACAGAGCAGAACTTGATGAAGGCGCACACAGAGCAGAACTTGATGAAGGCGCACACAGAGCAGAACTTGATGAAGGCGCACACAGAGCAGAACTTGATGAAGGCCACACAGAGCAGAACTTGATGAAGGCGCACAGAGCAGAACTTGATGAAGGCGCACACAGAGCAGAACTTGATGAAGGCGCACACAGAGCAGAACTTGATGAAGGCACACAGAGCAGAACTTGATGAAGGCGCACACAGAGCAGAACTTGATGAAGGCGCACACAGAGCAGAACTTGATGAAGGCGCACACAGAGCAGAACTTGATGAAGGCGCACACAGAGCAGAACTTGATGAAGGCGCACACAGAGCAGAACTTGATGAAGGCGCACACAGAGCAGAACTTGATGAAGGCGCACACAGAGCAGAACTTGATGAAGGCGCACACAGAGCAGAACTTGATGAAGGCGCACACAGAGCAGAACTTGATGAAGGCGCACACAGAGCAGAACTTGATGAAGGCGCCACAGAGCAGAACTTGATGAAGGCGCACACAGAGCAGAACTTGATGAAGGCGCACACAGAGCAGAACTTGATGAAGGCGCACACAGAGCAGAACTTGATGAAGGCGCGCACAGAGCAGAACTTGATGAAGGCGCGCACAGAGCAGAACTTGATGAAGGCGCGCACAGAGGCAGAACTTGATGAAGGCGCGCACAGAGCAGAACTTGATGAAGGCGCGCACAGAGCAGAACTTGATGAAGGCGCGCACAGAGCAGAACTTGATAAAGGCGCGCACAGAGCAGAACTTGATAAAGGCGCGCACAGAGCAGAACTTGATAAAGGCGCGCACAGAGCAGAACTTGATAAAGGCGCACACAGAGCAGAACTTGATAAAGGCGCGCACAGAGCAGAACTTGATAAAGGCGCACACAGAGCAGAACTTGATAAAGGCGCACACAGAGCAGAACTTGATAAAGGCGCACACAGAGCAGAACTTGATAAAGGCGCACACAGAGCAGATCTTGATAAAGGCACACACAGAGCAGATCTTGATAAAGGCACACACAGAGCAGATCTTGATAAAGGCACACACAGAGCAGAACTTGATAAAGGCGCACACAGAGCAGAACTTGTCACAAAACCTGGTAATCATTCACTAGTTTTGTCAAGGCATCAGTAGTCACACCAATGCCTATATTGGAGTGATGTCCCCTTGTTTGCCATGTTCCATCATACGTCACAACAATGTCAAGAATGCCATTGTCATCTGGAACAATGTTCAGTTTGGTATATTCCTGAACAATAATGTCCTTAGATTCAGCCAGTATTTCCTTACATGACTCACTAGATTTTTCTGTTAACATAGACGCATAATTGTTTCCAAACTGATATGTGGTAAACTGCACACTGCATTTCTACGGATAAATGTACTGTATCCACGACCTGCTAGCAATTCCCCATACACCATCATACAGGTTGCAGGATTCACTGTATTATACACACTAGGTTTGTTCCCCATCTGATGTCCACACTTAGGACACTAGAACAACAATTGTCTCTAGATGTTGTTCATAATATGCAGTTTCCATTGTTCCAACGAAAGTTATTACAAGTTACTTTCGATAAGATAGTATCATATAATGTACTCTGTTCAATTAGCATCAATTTCTTTTTACTAATTGGATCTCTTACGAAATAATGACTATCAGCTTGGGCACTTGACACCGCAGCACGTGTTGTTGACACTGGAATATCACTCGCAACTCTAGTATCAATATCAGTGGTGGCCATGGAGCTGTTGGCCACATCTGTGGGGGGAGGTGCTGGCCACAGGAGATGTGGTCATACGAGATGAAGTGGTCGAGGTGCTGCTGGTGGCCACATCTGTGGTGGCCGAGGTGGTGCTGGTGGCCACATCAGAATATGTCCAACGAGATGAAATGGGACCACTTTTGCTCTTCGATCCTTTGGGTCGGCCAGTTGGACGTCGTGTGGCCACAGGTACGTCTTCTCGTTTCCACTTTCCCGATCCTAGGGGTCGACCACGTGAACGTGGGGTGGCCACATATGGAGTGGCCGTGGAGGTAGTAGTGGTGGTGGTCGTGGAAGTGGTCATGGTGGCCATGGAGGTGCTGGCCACATTTGCGGTGCTATTATATTGAGTCTGCTGTTTCAGTTGGTGGGACTTGGGGTTCATCTGGTTTTGTTAGTTTGATTGTTTTGTTCTGGGATATCTTTTTAGTTCCTAGAATTTCTGATAAGGTTTTCCAGGTCTTTTTCATATCACCCTTTAAGTTATGTAATCTGTTCTCATAATACAATTTTTTTGACCACCTTATCAGACTGGTTAGGATTGACGAGTAACGCTTAGTTTGGTCTCTGGTTATTTGCCCCATTCTGTATTGTTTCAAATAGGTGCTTTGTATTAATGGATTTAAGGATGCTGGGTGTTAGCCAGGGACTGTTCAGTTCTTAGCTGTGATCTATTTAGTTTTTTAGGGCAATGCGTGTTAGAGGTAGTGGGTCTTTTTTAGAAAATACATTCATCAGTATCTGTATAGATTTCTAGCTCGTACCAGTCGATGTTTGTCATCGCTGTTATAAAGTTATTAATAGCAGTCTCGTTATGTAGTCTAAAGGTAACTTGGGGGCAATTTACCTAGGTTGGTTATGAGAAAGATAGGGTAGTGGTCTGTGGTGTTGTCTGTGATTATGCCTGATTTTAGAGGGGATATGGTGTTAGTCCAGATGTGGTCTAATAGAGAGATACTAGTCTCGGATATTCTTGTAGGATTTGTTACTGTTGGTAACAACAAGCAGTTGCTCAGTGTTTGTGAATTCAGTTACTTGTGGGTCCTGCGAGCAGCAAGTGGTCTTTGTTCATGTGTGCATCAGTTATCATGCTTCCTAATTTTTTACTAAATTGGTAAATGTTTGACTGTGGTACTCTGTAGATGTTGATCACTTTGAATGGTTTTTGTAGGTCTTTGGATTTAAATTTAGCTATAATATATTCTCCATGTTCATCCCTTGTGCAAGTATTATTGATACATTCAAGTTGATCTGAGTAATATATAGCTGTTCCACCCCCTTGCTGGACTGTCCTACAGTTGTGTATGGCTGTGTAACCGGGAATGGCATAGACATCTGTAGTACCAGACTTTTGCCAGGTTTCGGTGAGTGTGATAGACATATTGGCATGCAGGGAATTGAGTAATGCTGTGAGGTCATCGTAATGTTTGCTCAAAGATCTAACATTGTAATTAAAGAAAGTTATGTTATTGTTGGCTCCTAGTAGTGTCTTTGCCTGTTCTGCTGTATAATAATTACAGTTGCTGTTTATTCTTGTAAGTCATTTAATAAGAGGTTGATATCAGGATCAATGCTTGTAATCATAAGATTGAGTGTGATTCTATAACTAGACTTTTACTAGCTAATGGATTATTACAAGTAATTTTAAAAATTAGAGATAGTTAACTCTTAATATGGTACAATTTTGATGATTCAATATTGAACTGGTTAGTATTATAGTTCGACCAAAGTTGTTCATTTAGAATAGTTTGCTGAACACAATTTGCTTGGTACTGGAAGTGATACTAAATAAAAATTCATCGGGTAATTGTTTACCTGGAGTTTACCTTGAGAGAATTCCAGGGGTCAACGCTCCCGCGGCCCGGTCCGTGACCAGGCCTTATGTTGGACCAGAGCCTGATCAACCAGGCTGTTACTGCTGGCCGCACGCAGTCCAACGTACGAACCACAGCCTGGCTGGTCAGGTACCGACTTTAGGTGCCTGTCCAGTGCCTGCTTGAAGACAGCCAGGGGTTTGTTGGTAATCCCCCTGATGTATGCTGGGGAATTACCAACAAACCCCTGGCTGTCTTCAAGCAGGCACTGGACAGGCACCTAAAGTCGGTACCTGACCAGCCAGGCTGTGGTTCGTACGTTGGATTGCGTGCGGCCAGCAGTAACAGCCTGGTTGATCAGGCTCTGGTCCAACATAAGGCCTGGTCACAGACCGGGCCGCGGGGGCGTTGACCCCTGGAATTCACACCAGGTAAACAATTACCTGATGAATTTTTATTTAGTATCACTTCCAGTACCAAGCAAATTGTGTTCAGCAAACTATTCTAAATTGTAGTTATAAAGGAAAAACAAGTTTATAATAGATTAAGCAATTATAAAATACAGGGATAATTTTAACTCTTATTATGGCACAATGTTGACTATATTGCACTGGTTATCAGTTCTATTACTTATGCAATTTTAAAGGTGACTGGGCAAGTTAATGTAAGGTAGGAAGATTTATATATAAAAAAAAATATGGTACTAGAAGACTGAGGTAGTTGGTTTTAACAATTAAGGGGAGACTGTACCGAGAAATTTGTTCAAAATGGAGCAACAACAAAATACACTACACGTAGGGGTTTGGTGGGGCTTTGCATTCAATTACTCTACGAGATTTCTCACTAAAGAATTTTGATAATCATTCACGTTTGTTGTGATATGTCTGACCCACTGCTGTTTTCTTAACTAGTATTTTTCCATCCCGGGTAAAGCACTGGTAGATTTTGTAATTATTTTCCCTTTTAAGTTTTCTGACTATACAGGAGGTTTTGTCGCTTTTTTTTTTTGTAAGACACTCCTTTTCCAAATCCATAAATGCTACAAAAACCTCTACCCTTATCTAAATACTGTTCACCTATGCTTCACTGTAAACACTTGGTCTACACACCCCCCTACCCTTCCTAAAGCCTCCTTGTTCTCTTTCCTTGCTTTAATGGAGGCACTGACTAGTTCTTTTTTAGTGTCCTGTGTGTTGAATCTAAGCATTATACTTTGATTTCTACCGTGGGATCCTAGTAGGCGTTTCATTTATTTGTCACTGGTAGAATGACATTCAGTTGATCTTTGATTATTTGGATCGTGATGTCTTTGCTGTTCACTTGGTTAATATCAGTGGGGAAGAGTGAAGTGTTAATTATTACAGTATTGGATAATTTGTCCTGCTATGTTTTGTCATCCTGGAGCGCAGAGTAGTCGTTAATTTGGTTATCAAAGTTGCTCTTTCATTCTTTTACTGCTTCCTTTACCTTAGTGTTGAGCGATGTAATCTGTTCCGTGTGGCTGGTTATGGCTGCTTGGAGGGTCTTGCCAAAATCAGTCATTCCTGGCATTTAGTTTTTGTTCTAGGCTGATGATTTTGTTCTCAAGTTGAGCCATCCTGGCATCTTGTTGAGTTTGTTTATCCTGAAGATTCATGTTGTCATTGATTATGGTGGTGATGTAAGCCTTGAGAGTGTCCGAGTCGCTAGTCATACCTGTGAGGTTATCAGACGAGATAAATCCATGGAAGTTTGAGGGGGAAACAGCCACTACACTTAGATTTTAGCCAAAAGGCCGAGGAAACAGCCGTCGCCATATTGTTGTTGACGCATCTCCCTGGGTGGTGGTGAGGGGGGTGGATGCACCTGTCCTGGGTAGCCAAGTTGAATAAACGAGTTTTTGGTGCTTGTTGATTTTACTGCTGCTGCTTCTGGGATTTGACTTCATAGCAGGGCAAGAGCAGTTGAAGTTTGGTGTTAGGATGAAGTAGCTTTGTTTGAATTAGGCTTGGGGTAGATGTTCGTCTGGCAGTGGGGTGGAGCTACGAGTTTGAAGTGCATTATTATTATAATCAAATAGAAGCGCTAAACAGTTTGAAGTGCAGCTTTCCTTTTATCGTCGATTTTCTCAATGTCGGTGTCACTGGTGGCATTTTTGGATCATTCTGGGTGCTACGTTGGTTAGTTTAGTTGTGCTTGCACTAGGTCATCACATGAGCTTTGATGTGCTCGGTTATGATGGAATAAAGTGTAGAGCTTGGAAGTCTCTCTCCGCTGCCACTTAAGAAAATGTTTCAATTATCTTCCAGAATTAACGGGTAAGGGTGGAGGAGAGGTGGTTAATGGTCAGCCTTTGCTCTCAAAACCCCTCGCCCAACTTCCTTCAGGACAGGATAAGATAGTCTCATAATATGTTACAAAAGATGCAATATCTATTAGAAATAGACATCTCCAGTCAACACTAGAAAGGATTGCCCTTCTAGCATCCAGCCTGTAACTGGGTTTTTGCAACAAGTAGTCGGTATCCTGGTCCAGTTATCCATAATATTCAATAGCATCATAGGATTTCAACTGAGAGGGTACTAACCAAAATTAAATTTAATAAATTTATTAACAAAGATAAAACGTCTAGGGTATCAAAGTAAATAAATTTACATATGATTATACTTAAGATATTAATTAGGAGGTTAGCTCCTACACTTCTCTCATAAATATTATTATTGTGCTGAAGGCACATATATCTTAAAGGCTCTTATGTACCATCTGTTACAATGTCTGCAATTTACAATAATATTCAGATATATACAAATGTGTATGAATGTGTGTGTGCTCCAGGTAACTCGTTAAGACTAGACTCGAACAGTGACCAACTGAATGTCTTCTCATAAGCTAACTTCTCTACCAAATTGCTAATCAGAACAGCTTGATTGAACAGTAATACGACCAATTCGCCAAACAGCAATATAGCAAGTAGCAGAAACAGCGTAAGGAACAAGGAGATAAAATAACGACCCTAACTGGGGACCATCAGCAGATCCATAATAGTCACAAAACTCCCTTATTACTGAATCTAAGTTCAGCATAACCAAAATCCCCGACTGTGACGATGCACAGATGCCACAGTGAATTAGGTCAGAAGCTATAGCTAGAGACCTGAGTTATCTCAGTGTCATTGTGAGACACAAACCAGAAAAACGTCGAAAATCACAGTCTAGGCTATTCTCTGTGAACAGTTACACAGAGTCCAGAGAAGTATGTCGTCGTCTCACCACCGAACACATACTCTACCAATCAGTCTAAATGACGAGGAAACAAGCAGAGACAAGAGCGAGGTGTTTCTCCAACGAGAGTCAGGAGAGGAGAGGAGGAGTAAGGAGAAGCAGTCTCCAACTCAGGTGGAATCACGCTACTGTCACTTGACTCGCATGTGACTGCCCAGCAACTCCAGAGAAGGCGGCAGTATAACAAGCGAAGCACTAGTTAGCGAGGTAGTTCGCCAACTCACGGGCTGCTACACAACACTCTTGAACAATGAGCACAATAGTGTAAAATGGTAGTGGTCCCTCAACTAACGATCTTAATCCGTTCCAGGAGCTAGACCTCAACACGAAAAAATCGTTATTCGGACAGATCGTTACTCTGGGGTCTACTGTACATCCTACCTAATAAAATAGCTAAGTCAAATAATAATATAAAGCAAGATATCAACGATATAGCTATTATCGAAAATATCAGCAATATAAAATTATAAGAAAGGGAAAAATACATAGTAATTACAATATATAAATTGTGGCCCATTCTGGGGTCACAATATAACACTGTAAAGAATGATTTAGAAGTTAAATTGGAATTTAGGAAAGAGACAAAGCATCTGCTAGCACATTACTGGAACCTTTTATGTGATGTATGGATATCTGGTAGGGTTGGATGCGTAAGGCCCATCTTAGAATTCTAACATTTTTAGATTTCATTGTATTGATAAATTTAAGAGGATTGTGATCTGAATAAATACTCACCGTATGAAGGGAATATCCAAGATACACATCGAAATGTTCAAGTGAGATGACCCCTGTTAAGGCCGCTTTCTCTACTGTAGAATAAGATTTTTTATACGATTTTAATTTATATGAAAAGTAAAGTACAGGGTGTAGAATATTTCCTTGTCTAGAGGGTTCTAATAAAACGGCGCCTATGGCTCAATCACTGGCATCCACATGCAGAGTAAAGGGTATGTTGAAATCCTGGCTGCATAAAACTGGAGCTGAGGACAGAAAATGTTTTAAACGTTTAAAGGCTAAATCACATGTCCCCTTCCACTTGAATTTATTTTTAGGGCTAGTACGCTATGTGAGCAGAGTAGCAATTTGGACAAAACCTTCTGTAATACGTAGCCATGTTCAGAAATCTTTGTAGAGCTTTTCAATCTTGGGGAATGGAAAATCTTAAAATGGCTAAATTTTAAATCATCAGGAGGCACTTGATCTTGACCTACTTTAAACCCAAGATATTTAATTTGAGCTTTGCAAAAGTGTCACTTTTGCAGGTTAATGGTAAAGTTGTACTTTTGCAAGGCTTTCATCAAATTTTCTACTCTTTCCAAATGAGTTTTCCAATCTGAACTAAAAACAACTAGGTCATCTAAATATGCTTCAACCCCTTCCAACAGTTTAACCAGTGTTCATCATTCTTTGAAATGTCAAGGCGGCATTACATAGGCCAAAGGGCGTAACTTTATAAGTAAACAATCCATCCTTAACAACAAAACCTGTTATCTTGTGTGCCAATGGGATAAGATGTACCTGATATCCCCTTAATGAGTCCAATCTGGCCACAAAGGTAGCCCGGCTACAGCATCGATGAGGTCGTTTATGCGGGGTAAAAGGAACCTTTCAGGCTTGGTAATAGCATCAACTTTGCGATAATCAGTACCCGGTGGTCTGGTGGCTTGAGCTCTCGCTTCATACACTGAGGGCCGGGTTCGATTCCCGGCGGGTGGAAACATTTCGACGTGTTTCCTTACACCTGTTATGTTCACCTAGCAGCAAATAGGTACCTGGGTTGTTAGTTGACTGGTGTGGGTCGCATTCTGGGGGACAAGATTAAGGACCCCAATGGAAATAAGACAGTCCTCGATGACGCACTGACTTTCTTGGGTTATCCTGGGTGGCTAACCCTCCGGGGTTAAAAATCCGAAGAAATCTTATCTTTATCTTAACCGAACCGTGCCATTGTGTTTGGGGGCCAAAAGACACGGAAAAAGCCCAAGGCATCTGACTTCGTTCTATCAAATTGTGCTCCAATAAAAATTCTACTTCCTGTAGTATCAATTACTGTTTGGCAGGAGAAACTCTATATGATGATTGTTTTATGGGTTGGTCTTCTAAGAGTTCAATATCATGGAATCCTATAGTACAAGTTTTAGGATCACTAAAGATCGTTTTATATTTGAATCTCAGATCTTTGATCTGAGATTTATGAACGGGAGAAAGTGATCCTAGAAAAGCACTTACAAAAATACTTGCATAATTGTTCGAGTTTGGAGCAGTACGTAATCCGGGGGTCCACTGTATTTCAAAACCTTCTCTCCGATTTCCGAGCTCCTAGATGCCCTCCTAGGGGATTATTATGAGCTATGTCAAAGACCAAAACACGAAAAGTATGGACGACTAACAAATTTCGACATGAAGTGGAAGCCTTCCCGTATCCTCTTCATAATATCCCTTCATCATAAAAGAAAGGTTCTCCCCTATTACAATTTATTAGGTCTTCATCTTTTTGAGCTTGAATAAACTTTTCTCTATTCCAATTTCCTGCTGGGTCCCTTAGGACCCAAATTTACACCTCCCGACTGTATTACATCACTAAAGAAGTTTAATCCTAAATCTGCACTTTCTTTGGAATCCGCCTGGCCTAGTTATTTTCTGGGTTCTTTAGCCATGACCCTAGTAATTACATTTAGAGGGAATAAATCCAATTGAGAGACTGACTCTTCCACAGCGTAATTTACATTGGTGGGATTGTCAATTACTAAAGATTCCTAGAGTATTTCTTGTTGATCTATCTCGTTTCCTATTAATAGATCAACTCCAGCTAATGGAAAAGGCTTAGATGATACTCCCACATTTATACAGCCAACACACTCTGGGAGTTCGACGTAGGTTCTTGGGAGGGGTACTCTTATAATAGCCCCTCCATATGCTTCCAACAATACTTCTATTTTGGACAAGGAGTTGTCATCTAGTTTTAAAAGGTCTGATCTCAACAGAGAGATAGCTACCTGTATCTCTGAAGGTAGTAACATCTACTAACCTCTTTGTTGACTCTCAATCTTCCTTTTGAGAGGTAAGGTTCCATTGCGGCTCTAATCTTCTCTTCCGGAGTGTGAAAGCCAAGTCATCTCGAAGGTGGATCTCTAGATGAAGCTGTGAAGGATAAAAATCATCGCAATGGGTTTTCTGTATTCGTGTAGAATTAATCGCATATGTGGGATATCTTACTGTCGGAGAGCCTTTGTCATCTTGATCCTTTAACCAACATTGAAATTGCCTGTGTCAGCTTATGACAAAAGTGACAATGGGGAACTTGTTCATTTTTGGATTGTCTAGAGAAGGATCGTTCAGCTTTTGGTTTCTGTTCAGTTACCATGACCCTCAAATATTCTTTCATGGGTACCTTCTTAACAGATATTTTTGAACCAAAAGATTTTCACCAGATTCGAAGTTCCTATTTCGGCTGTTAATAAGTGAGAAATTTTGAAGTTAATAGATACGGCCTGTGCGGCCGTATCTATTAAGTCAACGTTGGGGTAAGTCAAAAGGTATGTATGCACATTTTCGAGAAAATATTTAAATAGGTTCTCATGTAATATCAGTTGTGAAAGTGTTTCTGCTGAGGAACCTCCCGCTGCCCTGCACCAACGTTCAAAAGCCAATTGCTTCTCCCTAGCGAGGTCGACCTACGACTGGTGTGAAGTTTCTTTAACGTTCTATATGTATTCAAATAACTTACCGGTAACAGATCGTATGCCTTCAAAAGACATGCTATCACTGTCATAACTAGAATATTGCTCATAAGGTAAGGCGGCTATACAGACTTTCGCCTTTCCTAATAACGCGGAATGTATCAACGCTGCCCAATATGCAGGAGGCCACTGCATCACCTTAACCTGATTTTCGAAGGCTTCAAAGAATCAACATTATCTTCACTATATTTGGGCACCAAGGAAGCCGCTTTGCTAATATCAAAAGGGATGGTAACAACAGCAATGTTTAGCCACACTCTTGGTGGATTGGATTATTTTATATTAATCTACCTCCTTTACGTAAAACACAGTAAAGGTACACATATACAACGAGATATAAATACATAATGGCCACGTACAGAAATAATTGTACAAACAAGTAATAATACAAGGACGTTCATTTCCAATTTATATAATAAAAGAAATGAACGCAATGTAATATTACAATAAAATTTGACAAGGTGGTATAGACGGCGCGACATAGTGCATGTCCAGGGTAATATTGGCTTGTAGCATGACTTCCTAAACCAGTTAAATATTAGCTTTTAAAATTTGAAGCTAATCTGAATAATCCAGAAAAAAAAAATTCAATAAAAAAATATATTGGCGTCAGTAAGCGTGAAGGGGGATCAAGAGCACTTTCTCAGCACTTGGCATTCCTAGGTTGTCATAGGCTATTAATTCTCCGGTGTTACTAATCTGAATCTTCAACATGTTCATTAAGACTTTCTAAATAATAAAGATTAATTTTTGGTGGAACTTACTGAATTAGTACGTAAGTCATGAGAGATGAGCTGGTGTAGTGGTTGGTGCGTCACCAGCACCCAGTGGTTGGTGCGTCACCAGCACCCAGGAGGTAGTGGTTGGTGCGTCACCAGCACCCAGGAGGTAGTGGTTGGTGCGTCACCAGCACCCAGGAGGTAGTGGTTGGTGCGTCACCAGCACCCAGGAGGGTGTGGTTGGTGCGTCACCAGCACCCAGGAGGTAGTGGTTGGTGCGTCACCAGCACCCAGGAGGGTAGTGGTTGGTGCGTCACCAGCACCCAGAAGGGTAGTGGTTGGTGCGTCACCAGCACCCAGGAGGGTAGTGGTTGGTGCGTCACCAGCACCCAGGAGGGTAGTGGTTGTCTCCATTTCCTTACTTAACAGGACAGTCAGTCAGGTTCTGCTCAGAGAACCTTGCCAGTTTACCAGTCTGGCGGATGTGTAAGCAGACTCCTGCTCAGGGACTAGCTTGTCGGGCCAGTATGTCAGAAGTGTGGACTTCTGACATACTTGTGTAGAATTCGTGGCTGGACTTCATTCTTGATTAATATATTATGAGAGTACTCGCATCAGACAACCATGAGACCTAGTCAGCCAGGCACTAGTCTCGGGGTGGATCCAGATAGAACAATTTTTGCTAATCGAGTCTCATGTTAGTGAGAATACCGGACCTTAGACGCCAGAGACGCATCCTTGACGCCTGCTTCAACACCTCTGTTACTCCCACGAGCTTAGTAAGAGTTGTGAAGATAGAAGATTGAGATGCATCACCATCGTATACACTTGACTGGAGACACCCCGTGAACCGAAGTGAGAGACCCTGACACAGGGCCTCTGTAACGAGTATAGCTACCTGTTAAATCACTTGCAGGGTCCTTGCCTTATGGCTGCCATACCATAGGTCTGTAAATTGTATGAACATACTCCAGGAGGCAGTGACTGGTCATTTGAAAGACCAATGTTTGGATTTCGTTCCTGACTAATGTATCTTTCTCGTGCATTTCAAATGATAAGATGCAAAGACTGAAACGTCCTCAAGAGAAGTTTAAGTTAATATATTAGTGTCTATTTACCTCGTGCTCTCGCTGTAGGTTGAGAAAAGTGATGTGTGGAAGGTGTTGAGGCTGACCTTGTCTTTCAGGAAAATGTTGAGTATATGTTAGTTCCTGAAGCTAAGCTGCTAACATGCCAGATACATGAAAGAGGAATGATTAAGGGATGCTTTACCCAGCACTTGTCATGGTGTTCCGATATTTGGCGAAGTACAAAGTAGTTGTGCTCGAGATATTCCTGTGAAACAATTGCTACTAGTGTACTGTGTGTAGCAGGCAGTTCAAAGTTCTGAAGTCTGTTAAGATTGCTGGCAGCTTGAACTAGTACAAGAGGAAGTAACAAGATGCGCAAAAAAACAAAGGAACCCTTGTCATTTTCACTTTAATCCTGAGGTCGAGGATGCTGCTGATTTGTATTGTACTGCTGGATTCCACCACAAGAGTACCAGCATTACCTGGACACGACAACTGCTTAATTAAGGTTAATCATTCTGAATCTCTTCTCTCAGTAGTACACAAGTTTAGTATGCTGCGCAACCTACTTTTGAAGGTAAACCTGGGCGATGTGAACCACACTATGCTATTCTGGGTGATGCTGCTACCAGCTTTATAATATATGTAGGACTCAGGACCAGGCGGCCTTCAGTGTCTGTCACGACGGTGACATGGCTGCTGCAGTGGACATGCAACACCTGCACTACTACAGGACATAACCAAGCAGTAAGTTACTGAGCATTAGCACACACTTGAACCTATAACTTAACGTAGACTATGAAAAGCTAATTAGAACTCTAGCACATAGTGAAGGCCAAAAACTAGGTGATGCATAGTATGTAGTGCAATCTCTAGTAGACTGAGGATTTTGGATCCGTCGTCATAGGACTTCTTAATTTATATTAATTTCTGAAAATATTTGTTAATCTTGAAGCATTTAACGTAAATGTCTGAGCATTATTACATAGTAAATTTAACTAAAGCTGTACTTTGCCTTCTGACTATTCTTATGTTTGCTTGTCACTTTATTCCTTGTTGACATGTTTAATTTTAATAAAATTTAAATATATTTCTTCTAAACAGATCAGTGGTCATCCAGACTCCCAGCTGCTTATGTGCAAAGAAAGTGTCTCAGCGAGAGGTGAAGACAGTAGTTGTGATGGACCTTGTTAGCTGTGACATGCTGGCCACAAACACAAGATTGTCTGCTCTTCCCTGAGACTACACCAATATTTCAACACTTGTACATGAGCAGACTTTACAGTGCACCTCGAGTCTGGATCTAATCATAGTTGTTGAAGTACTGTATATACAACCAATTGTTACTCGCCCAGTTTTCTGTCTAGTGCAATTCCTGATTGTGACAATCATGAGATGGAGTGTTACAATCAACTAACTGTGAACTAACACTACATAATTCCTCCTTACTTCATTATCTTACGATTCTTTTACATATGTTAGGGTGAATCAAAAAAGTATTTATTCAATCACCGAGATAATGGTATTAGTTATAAAATTAGCATGTTTGTGTTTAGGAGTAATTTTAAGGTTTAAGATTAAAGTAACTTAAATGTATATCTAGTTTCTGAAGACAAAATTGTGTACACGTGTGCAACACAGGACAACTTTATCACCTAAAGTTTTCGCCTGTGTATCAGGCTTGTTCACTTAAATACTAAAGCTACATTTAAACTGAAGACAGTGGATGAAGTGGAAAGACAAGCTTGAGATATTCAGTTCTTCAGCCTTGAAGTTGAAATAGAACAAATTGTTAGCAGTGGGGTTAATCTCCATGATGTTGCTGTCACATTAATGATATAAAATGCCAGAAAATGATGAATAACACGTTTATAAGTTTATTGTGGAGGGAACTGGATACCCACCTGCCTCTCCACTTCCACGGTCTCCAGTTTATGGTCTTTGTATTAGATTCTTCTTAGGCAACTGAAAAGTTTCAGCAATATTGATATCCAGGTGTTGCACATGTTTTGGTCTTGAAATGTCAGTACTGTGTGCCAGAAATGTAATGTAAAATTATGCACTCCCTTTACCAGGCCATGCATCAAATTTGAGAAACTGCAACATTTGCAACCTATATTCTGATAATATAAGCAATTCTAAGACATATTTATTTGTGTTCATTTTTTAAGTTTATTTTTGTGCCATAAAATACCCTTTTTGGCAGAATCAAATATTAGGCGAACCCCAACAATTGTTAAAGAACAGTCGACAGATTTGCATCAATTTGATACAATTCCTGATAATGGTAAGTGTCTAAAAGAAACATAACAGCTACTAATAACTGATAATAAAAGGCATATATATTCATTTAAGGTTTATTAATAAACAACCGAGTTAGAAGGCACAGTAACTTGATTTCAATAATTTTAACACATTTGTAGTATTTGACAATTTACAAAAATTGCAAAAATGTTACAAAAATATGGATATGGCACCAAATGATTATCCTTTCTGTATTTATTGTGACATTAAACATTTTTATCAGAGGTATTTACGCATCTTGTTTCTTAGGGAATTCCACAAAATTCCTGGTTGAGTTTAGACAGAATAACCTTGAAGGAACAGGAAAAGGAAGAGTAGGTCCTCTTGTCATTGGTGTTGCAATGTTTACATGAAATCCTCTGGCCAGTGAAGTAGTGTTTCATCATATATTGTATCATCATGATGCCTTTTTCCATACTGACTGAAATTTTCTTCAAGTGAAGAACACCGTGAAGTTGAACAACTTGGGATTCCCTTGGTTGGCTTTCTTGCTGAATGGGAGATGGAAAACCGGAAATCCTTGAGGTTCATGTATTTCTTTCAAAGCACCACAGTCACACCTGTACAACAACCAGCCATTGACACAACAAAGATCAATGACATATCCAAAGAGCCTCATGTACCAGCATTTTGCTTTTGAGTGTAGACTTGCACCAACATATTATCTATGCCTCCCATATGGGCATTAATTCTTTGACTGCAGGACAGTCAACATCCACCTTTTGTTTGCTCTCCTTGCTGTACCTCTTTATCTGCTTCATCTTCACTTGAAGAGGAAGCATCTGGCTGTGGCTCATATTCATCCACAGAATCCACTTCCTCATTAGTGTCACTTGTCATATAACTGGCATGATGTACTCCCTTTTTCTTAGAGCCATTGATCCATAAAACACATTTAACTGAAATGAACAAAGCACAATGAGCATTGAAATTGAGCAAATTTTATAAATTTACAAGGTAAAAGTACTCGTATATCTATGTATTTGATACAGCATTCAATTGTTAGCTATTAATTACAAAGATGGTCTAATTGTTATATGTTAACCCATGATATACCTTCATTGGCACATTTATCACCATTGTTTTCACCTCGCATATGTTACAATCAGTAGCAAGTGATATTCTATACTTGTCAGGCCTCGCCTCATAAATGATTCAATAAAGGTAAACAAAACTTCAAGTGCAGTCATTTATTACTTCTAAATACCTCAGGCAATTCATTTGCATCTCAAAATGAAGTTCAAACATTTGATAATGCACTGGATGTGGGGAATTATGAGACTACCTGCATGAGCTTCAACACTTTAAGAGATAAGATTTTCTTTAGATTTTTAACCCCGGAGGGTTAGCCACCCAGGATAACCCAAGAAAGACAGTGCATCATTGAGGACTGTCTGTCTTATTTCCATTGGGGTCCTCAATCTTGTCCCCCAGGATGCGAATCACACCAGTCGACTAAAACCCAGGTACCTATTTGCTGCTAGGTGAACATGACAACAGGTGTAAGGAAACAGAAATGTTTCCACCCGCCGGGAATCGAACCCGGGCCCTCCATATGTGAAGCGAGAGCTTTAGCCACCGGGCCACATACAAATAATCTCAACGGGAGGTGATCGCCAACATTATTTACCACAATTACTCCCATGAGGCGTGTGGGAAAACTTAAACCACTCCTGGTCGTGCTGAGTGTTTCCTCTGATATCCCCCTGTGGTTTAGCGCTTCTATTTAATTATAATAATAATAATCCTCTGATATCCCACACGCTCTAGGCGCATCTATCCTAGACCAGTATTATAAATTACAATTAGATAACACCAATAGTTACGGTGTTACGATTAGTTGTGGACTGTGTGTAAATTGGACTGGTAGGAATGGGGAAAAGGGTTACACATGTCTAATTTAATATCTATTATGAACCCCATACCCATGGTGTGGGTGGTAGTCAAAAGATTGCAGAGATACATAATGGGTCCAGGGACTGGGCCCCAAAGTTTTGATAGCTGAGCAAGTTACAAAGATAATAAATCGTGTACTTGAGAAGAAAGAAGTCCCACTGGGAATCTTCATTGATCTACGCAAAGCTTTTGATGCAGTCGACCATGATTTACTGCTCACAAAATTAGTACACTGTGGTATAAGGGGCACCCACTCAACTACCTAAAGTCATACCTTAGCAACAGAAGCCAATACGTGTACACGAATGGAGCGAACTCTTCCACACAACAAATTACAGTCGGAGTCCCTCAAGGAAGTGTCCTGAGGCCACTCCTATTCTTCATTTACATAAATGACCTACTGAATGCATCACAACTACTCAAACCCATATTATTTGCAGATGACACAACATATGTCTTCTCTCACCCAAATCCAGTCACACTAGCCAACACTGTTAATGCCGAATTACAAAAAATATCTACATGGATGACGACTAACAAGCTTACTCTCAATACTGACAAGACCTACTTCATACAGTTTGGAAACAAAGCCACAAATGTTCCACTTAACATAACACTCAATGGTTCATCCATCACAAGACTCAGAGGGAAAATTCCTAGGAATCCACCTTGACAGTAGCCTTAAATTCCAAACACACACACAACAAATTTCCAAGAAAATCTCAGACAGTAGGCTATATCATTCACTTATCTACCCTTATCTCACCTATGGAATCTGCATGGGGATCAACAACATTAAATCACCTTAGACCACTCATAACCCAGCAAAAGGCTGCAGTCAGAATGATGATAAATTCCCACTCTAGACAGCATACTCCACCAATATTCAAAAGCCTAAAACTACTCACCGTAAAGAACATTCACACTTATTCTTGTGCCTACTACATACATAAAACTCAACTCTAATATAAACCCTCCGCTCAAAATTCTCCTCACCAACTTTAATAGGACCCATGACCACAACACAAGACACAGATCACTTTTTGATATACCCCGTGTCCATATCAACCTATGTAAAAATTCTATGCACATAAAGGGCAATGAAATAATATTTACTAAATTTACTTAGGTTTATACATGGTTACAATCATGAACAAATTATAAAGTAATGAGCAATTCACTAGTCTACTCCCGGTCACAACTGTAATGAGTTCTTGGTGCAAATATTAATTGTTGTCTCTCACATACACACGTGGTAATGCTTTATTTACAGGGAGCAAAGTCTCGGTATTTTTCCAGAATGGTCTGTAATATACCACTGTGGATAAAATACTTTGACATATCTTTAACATTTCTGAGCGAGTTGTCTTAATTCTTTAATTTTATCGCACATCAGTACATAATGAAGCAGGGTGTGACAATAGTCCATCTGGCAAAGTTTACATTTTTAGTCTACATCTGGTGGTGATTTAACCTGCCAAAGATACTTTACTGCCTGCCTCCGGCTGGGTTGTGACATCCAAGAGTCTGCTTATTTTGTTGGATGCACCATAGACATGTGGCTCCTGCATGACAGAATGATGATAGATGGACTGACTGGTGTCAATCTCCCAGAGTCTTGAGTCGAAATTAAAATAAAAAAGGAGGTTTACAGTTGATGTGTGGGGGAGGGCTCATATCTCCAGCTTTGGCAGTCTTGGCAGCTCTGGCTACTTTGACTGCTCTGGCAGCTGCAGCTCTGGTCACTACCAGAGTTTCTGCCACTTCCATTGTTTCCTCTAGATTCCTTTGAGCTCCAATTCTGAGCTCAAGAGACTCATCTCTTGGCACGTAAGAATTTTTCTCCGTTTGTAAGGAGAAAAAAAAGGCAGAAGAGAATGAAGAGGAGGAGCAGGAGTAGGAGGAGAATGAAGAGGGAGAGGAGGCTGCAGAAGAGGAGGTATCCTCTTCTGTTTTGTGTGCTTGCAAGACGTGTCTGTGGAGTGTAAATAGATGGCTGTATCAGGTTGATCTATCCTAGTTTTGAATATGTGGATACACACATTTTCTTTAAGCAGTTTCTCTGAATTCCTTGAAGGAAGAGAAAGCGTCAGAAGAGAAGGAAGAGAAAGCGGCAGAAGAGGAGAAGGAAGAGAGCGGCAACGGAGAAGGAAGAGAGAGAGAGCGGCGGAGAAGGAAGAGAGAGAGAGTGGCGGCGGAGGAGAAGGAAGAGAGAAAGTGGCGGCGGAGGAGAAGGAAGAGAGCAGCACAGCAGAGGAGGAGGAAGAGAGAGCAGCACAGCAGGAGGAGGAGGAAGAGAGCAGCACAGCAGAGGAGGAGGAGGAAGAGAGAACAGCACAGCAGGAGGAGGAGGAGGAAGAGAGAACAGCACAGCAGGAGGAGGAGGAGGAAGAGAGAGCAGCACAGCAGGAGGAGGAGGAGGAAGAGAGAGCAGCACAGCAGGAGGAGGAGGAGGAAGAGAGAGCAGCACAGCAGGAGGAGGAGGAGGAAGAGAGAGCAGCACAGCAGGAGGAGGAGGAGGAAGAGAGAGCAG
The DNA here is from genome assembly GCA_009830355.1 of Cherax destructor. Taxonomy (NCBI): domain Eukaryota; kingdom Metazoa; phylum Arthropoda; class Malacostraca; order Decapoda; family Parastacidae; genus Cherax; species Cherax destructor. Next base: position 4,241 of record WNWK01020860.1, on the reverse strand, counting down.
CACAGCAGGAGGAGGAGGAGGAAGAGAGAGCAGCACAGCAGGAGGAGGAGGAGGAAGAGAGAGCAGCACAGCAGGAGGAGGGAGGAGGAAGAGAGAGCAGCACAGCAGGAGGAGGAGGAGGAAGAGAGAGCAGCACAGCAGGAGGAGGAGGAGGAAGAGAGAGCAGCACAGCAGGAGGAGGAGGAGGAAGAGAGAGCAGCACAGCAGGAGGAGGAGGAGGAAGAGAGAGCAGCACAGCAGGAGGAGGAGGAGGAAGAGAGAGCAGCACAGCAGGAGGAGGAGGAGGAAGAGAGCAGCACAGCAGCAGGAGGAGGAAGAGAGAGCAGCACAGCAGGAGGAGGAAGAGAGAGCAGCACAGCAGGAGGAGGAGGAGAGAGAGCAGCACAGCAGGAGGAGGAGGAGGAAGAGAGAGCAGCACAGCAGGAGGAGGAGGAGGAAGAGAGAGCAGCACAGAGGCAGGAGGAGGAGGAGGGAAAAGAGCAGCACAGCAGGAGGAGGAGGAGGAAGAGAGAGCAGCACAGCAGGAGGAGGAGGAGGAGGAGGAGAGAGAGAACAGCACAGCAGGAGGAGGAGGAGGAAGAGAGAGCAGCACAGCAGGAGGAGGAGGAGGAGAGAGAGCAGCACAGCAGGAGGAGGAGGAGGAAGAGAGAGCAGCACAGCAGCAGGAGGAGGAGGAGGAGGAAGAGAGAGCAGCACAGCAGGAGGAGGAGGAGAGGAGAGAGAGCAGCACAGCAGGAGGAGGAAGAGGAAGAGAGAGCACAGCAGGAGGAGGAGGAGGAAGAGAGGAGAAGCAGAGGAAGGGAGCAGCACAGCAGGAGGAGGAGGAGGAGGAGGAAGAGAGAGCAGCACAGCAGAGGAGGAGGAAGAGAGAGCAGCACAGAAGAGGAGGAGGAGGAAGAGAGAGCAGCACAGAAGAGGAGGTATCCTCTTCTGTTTTGTGTGCTTGCAAGACGTGTCTGTGGAGTGTAAATAGATGGCTGTATCAGGTTGATCTATCCTGGTTTTGAATATGGGGATACACATTTTCTTTAAGCAGTTTCTCTGGCTTCCTCTTACATTTTTTAGGCAATATGCTGGCGGCGTTGCACATGTCAACATAAGAAGACCACCACTTGCCCAATTTCATTGGTGGTCACTGGAGATCATTGAAGCACCCTCAGTACCTATCCTATTATAACACCTAACTGGCCAGCTATGGGGTTGATATAATAAGAAGGGTTACTTAACTGTGGGTGAGGAGGCAGCATTCCTTTTCTTATTTCCTCCTCTGATCTCGATGTCCTACTAAGCCGATGTAGTTTATTCTTCCAGCAGGACGATGGTATTAGTTGGTTTGTCTCGATTTACGAGCTGTGACTCCGTAATACCTCCGTGGTCCTCGGGACTGGGCCATGAGGTCATGTGTTTACTCGGGGAATGGCGACTTTTATTACTTCACTCATTCCCCCAATTTAAGGTGATTATCACTAATTTCTCCACAGTTCTCAAGGCGACTTAATGTCCCACTAATTTACACTTGTTAGATGTTAATCCATTAAGATCAGAGGCCGATGAACGGTGATTGAATCGAGAGGTATTTCCCCCACCGCACCCTCATCATGGTCACGTCGCGTCGCTCACTAATTAACAAATTCACCACCCTATTATAGTGGTTTCCTGGACTTAATGTCCCACATTATATACGGAGAACAGTTACAACACTTCCTATTGTGAAGTGAAGCCACTAATCACGTTTTGGCCTTCGTAAACGCCACGTTCCTGACTTCATTATAGCCAGAAACTCTCCATTTGGGTCACCCCAAGCACCACGCGACCTGACCCAAGCCATGTCTCTCCACGCATGCCCTAAGACCCTTCTGTTGGTTTCTTCTTCCAATCCTTAGTATGTGAACCAACAGCAACATATTAAGGATATCTATTCACATTGGAAAGTTTATCCAGTATAACTTTCGGGAAAATACCCATATTTTCCACACTGGAAACACATTCAGTAACTTACCGCCATTCTGGAGTGGTGTAAATTGGTGAAATATCCAGAGTGTGATGTTGGAAATGCTCCTCAAACACTTCAGACAGTACTGAAGACTGCTGGAGCTCCCAGCCAATAGCAGTCGAAAAAAAACAAGTGACCGCACATTCAAGCTCTGCCCAGAAGGCTTCTGATTGGTTGGATTGAGAAGTCTTGAGGACATGCTTTGTGCTCATGGCGCCATGAAAACCATGCATTTTTCGTCTTAATTTTGATACAAGCCCAGTATAGGGTCAATTAAGGATGGAGATTGTTCGTAGAGCCAACTGCTGGCAGGTTTAGACTAATTTTTTTTTTTTTTTTATTTTATTAATCAAAACTGTGAGAATACAAAAGTAACATGACTGTACTACACCCAGTACCTCATAAATGCAAAACAATAAATTATCGTAACTTAAGACCAATGAAAAAACATGAAACTAAGAATGCCCTCAAACTAAACAGAAAAGAAAACAAGCTAAATATGTAAGTACCGTGATGCGGAAACTTACCCTGCAGAAATATGAACACCTTGGACTATATGTCCTCTTCAAGGGGGGCTCCTTGGCGTGGTGAAGAGGCTCTTGGTCTGAGGAATTAGACCTTTTGGTCTTCTTCCTCAGACTGAACCTAATTACCCCCCCAATCCCCCTCCCCTATCCCATCTCCCCCATCCTCCCTTTTTTCCCTTTCCTCCTCTTCCTCCTCATCCCTCCCTTATTTCCTTCCCATTTTTACCCTGGGAGCTTCTCTCCACAGGCATTCTAGTTCCTAGGTAGGGGGAAGGGTATCGTGTTCCATCCCATTCTGTTGAGGTTCTTGGCGGTGGTGTAGTTTGCCGTGGAATCTGGATCGCCTGGGGATGTCCCGATCACTCTCCGGTCTCCAAGGGGTGGCCTTGGGTATCTTTCGGGCGACAGGTGTATCTCAGGAGGCCACCTTTCGGATTCCAGGGGTGTTGGCCGAAGGCGGTATGCTTTGTGGCGGGTATCTGGCCGCCCTCTTTTGTCCGCCGAGGTGGCTCAGTGGATGTTGGATGTGAGGTTGCATCTGCACTACTTGCGGTGTTGAGGTCCTCTTGGGCGCGGAGGGTGATTTATGCCCCTTTCATTCCTCCTAGGAGCTATTCCTCAACGTTCCCCCATTTTTTGTATTTTTTTTTTCTTAAAAACAAAAAGAAAAGTAACCTAACCATGGATGTCCTAATCCGTGAACCTACCCCGGGGCCCCTTCTTGATACCACACCTAGTTCTGACCCTAACTCGTTAATGGACAACTCTTCGGACACCTCTAATACCCCTGTGCCTCTTGCTGGTGCCTGTTCATCACCTACTTCAGGTACCAGGGTTCCGACCAGCCCTTTTGACACCTCTGACCTTCGTGCTTCTCTGTCCTTGATTCCAGCTTCTCCCTCTACGGTGCGGCAATTTTTGGATTGCACGCCCGTCATACGTCGGACCACCTCCGGTCCCTCATCCAAACGATCAAGACCCTTGCATGACGACTCGACACTTCCTGCTCATTCATCTCAGAAACGACCAGCTTGTCACGCACTCCCCTTAAATACTCTGTTTCACACTACTCAATGGACAAAGTTTTTTACTCTACGACCAACTTACCAACTTCTCCTAATACCTATCTTTCAGATCATAGTATTGGTAAGGCTCTGCTACGCCATGTTGGTAAAAATATCTCATTTCATGCTTGAGAGCGGCACTTGCATCATCACGGTCCAGAATGCTGGCCAAGCTCGCGATCTTTCTCTTCTTACGACCATAGATACTATTCCTATCACTATTGACAAGCATCATTCTCTCAATTCTTGTAGTGGTACTGTCATTTTACCCCACACCATTGTCCAACGGAATTTCCAGACTGTGGTGATGACATTTTGGAGCAGCTTGAGCTCCAAGAACTCCCTATCCTTAAAGTTGACACTTTTACCCTCCCTGCCAATAAGCGAAGACGTTATCCTTGCAATATAGCTCGTTTACATTTGACTGCCATGAACTTCCACCTTCGGTCTACATTGCAGGTCAACGTTTACAAGTCTGAAAGGTGACCCCTACACCACAACAGTGTAGAAACTGCTGGCGTTTTGGTCATCCAGCGAAATATTGCAGGTCCATGGCCGAATGCCCAGTCTGTGGTGCCGACGACCATGCCAGTCCTTGTAATCTACCTCCCTCTTGCCTCAAATCTCATGAGGCGCATCCATCGTACTCTCGCCGTT
>WNWK01020859.1:0-35074 GCA_009830355.1 Cherax destructor | reverse complement strand
CCTTTCCCCTTTTTACCCCCACTTTGCTACAACTAAAAAGTGATCGTATATCTGTGGCCCCTCTTAAACATGTACATCCTGAAGTCTACTCAACAGTCTTTATCTATAAAAATGTCCAACAAACTACTGTCATTACCCCCTACATCATATCTTGTATATGTACTTATTTACCCTTTTTTTCTTAAAATATGTATTATATAAAAAACCCCTTTTTTCAAAGTTCAAAAAAAGGGCCCCCATTTTCTTTAATCCCCCAAACTTACCTACCACACCCTCTCTACATGTTTCTCCTACTTTAGAGGTCCCCTACAATTACTCTCATTGGTTAAGGTTTCCCTATCATTAAGCTTAACATCTCCCAAAATTCTCTCTCCTCTCACTCCTCTTTCCCAGGTGCATACACGCTTTAAAACCCCACTTTTGCATGTTATTTTAATCCACATAACCCTTAAATTTTACACATTTATATTCCCTCTTCTCCTTCCATAACTGGTCCTTCAACATTTTTACCTTCCCCTTAGCTCTAACTCTCTACCCCTGAAACCCCATTTTTTTTCCCCCCCTAAACTGCCTACCCCCTTCAGCTTTTTTTGCAGGGCCAGGACTCAATTTTTTCATTCATAACATCAGCAATCATCTCTTTCTTATCATCATTTTTCATCTCCATTCAAACACCCCAGTTTTAAAAAGCTTTTCTTATTCGTTTTTAGTAAATGTGTGGGAGAAGGGGTTCCTGGTGCCCCCGGCATTTTAGTGCCTTATCGCCCCATAAAACTACGGAGGAAGAATTCTTTTCCACTCCCCATGGACAATAGGGAAATAAAGAAGAACAAGAGCTATTAAGAAAAAAAAAAAAACATAGATGTGTGTATGTATATATATGCATGTGCATGCCTGTGTAGTGTAACCTACATGAAAGAAGTAGCTAGATATACCTGTTATCCAGCGTGTTTATGAGACAGAAAAAGACCCCAGCAATCCTACCATCATGAAAACAGTTTCAGGTTTCTGTTACACAGTCACCTAGCATTCAAATAATCTAATTTCAACTATACAATATCAGGGTACTTTAAGTTTATGTTCAGGTTATCCAGAAATGCTCTACATAATCAGGGATTTAAAAATGTAATTGAAATAAATGTCACCTAAATGTATAACAATTACAGGGGTTTACCCGACTTACGATATTTTCATTCCAGAATGCTGTTCAAGTGCCATTACCAAACAAATTTATCTCCATAAGAAATGATGTAAAATAGACTAGTCCTTTTAGACCCCAAAATTACACTTACAAAAACATTTAAAAAATAAACTTACATAAAAGGGTGTGTTTGGGGACCATCGTAAGTCGGGGTACCCCTGTACCATGTGTACACTTTGAAAATAAAATTGGCTTATTTGTTGTATGTAAAATTATAACACTGCTTAGAGACTTAAAACTGCACACTTCAATAAATACAGTGGTCCCTCGGTTTCGCGAAAATTCGTTCCAAAATGCTGCTCAAGTGCCATTACGAACGAATTTATTTCCTAAGAAATAATTTCACGTAGGTTAGTCTATTTCAGACACCCAAAATACACTTGCAACAGCACTTACGAAAATACAATTACATAAATGTTCGAGTTTGGAGATGCCTGAAAACCGAGGGACCACTGTACACCATACATAATAAGTAACCTAGCATTATTTTTCACTTATCTTTTTGTAGTTATATTTGGCATTTGATGCTCTATACTCCAATATAAAAATACCCACCACAGGGATGACACAGCTAACCCAGTGCACAGTTTAAGGGTCAAAAATAGAATTATCTCTTGCTTTAATGCAAACTTTTAATACTCATATCCATTAATTCCTTTACCCAATATACTTAAAATATCTACAACACCTCTATTAGAACAGTCAGAAAGGAAATGTGTTAATTTCAGCATCATCTAGACTCCATCCAGTCAGTACTTAGTACATACAGTACAATGTAATAATATAGCTCTCACTCCTACACAGAAGATAAAATGCTCTAATCCCTATGTAGGTGTGTACAATACTGTACATAGAGTATAATGCTATGCAATAGTTGGAATATCAGAGTATAGAGCCTACAGTGCTGGCACTCTAAAGGAGGGGTGTTAATGTTGCAGTTTTATAACTGTAGTGTGAGCACGCCTCTGGCACGACAGTGATGGAGTGAATGATGATGGAAGTTTTTCTTTTTCGGGCCACCCTGCCTTGGTGGGAAACGGCCGATGTGTTAACAAAAAAGAGCCTACATTATATCCTTGACAGATTATGCTGCACCTATAGCAATACTGAATTAACCAAGGAAAAATATCTTTAACCATTAAAATAATTTTTTTGCTTTCTGAAAATTACAGCTCATAAATATGCAGCAGCAGCAGCGTTGGTATCTGTGTTAAGTGACAGGTTAACTTAAATTAACCCTTTACTTGGCACTAAAATATTGAGAATAAGCCAAATTTGTTGATCACAAATCGTACTACATATCTAGACGTAAACACAGATTCAAATGGATAAGAAAATATGGTGATATTAAATTTTGTAACATGCATAAACTGTAACCTCATAGGCAAGAGCAACTCACTGCTCTATGAAGATAGTACATAGAATTCATCACAATTAATCCCATGCTTATATAAATTAACAGAGGAGGTAATTGTTCAAGAAGAAATATCTCACCTAACTGTTAATCAATAAACAACATAAATTACCCATATATACACTGATGCCCACCACTAAACAGATGCATTTGCTCATTACCACTTTCTGATAAAAAATGAATGAAAGATGCAGAGCAAAGACTCGAGAGTACATACAAGTTTGAAGAATAAAAGATTGGAGGCCAGAGTGAGAGTAGTATGGAGGAAATTAATATGCTTAGATATTATATTTGAGTGTGTTAGCAGATGGGTCTATAAAAGCTGATATGAGTCACAGTAGATGATCAAAAGAAGTGTGAAGAGAATTAAAGCATTTGTGAAAAGAAATTGTCAGTAGTGACACAGATGAATTTCTAGGGAGTGTAAGCATGGTCTTTGACTGTTGCAGCAAGGAGTAGGAGGAGGCTGAAAGAATTGGAAATGTCATTTAGATCAATGTGTAGTGGAATATTATTCACAAAATAAAAACTGATGAAACTAGAAGACTTTGTGGTGGCACAAGTGGTATGATTCAAATAGCAGAAAAGGGGTTGCAAGGTAGTATGGTCAGGTAGAAAGGTTGATTAAAATGCTGAGATATGAACTAATCAGCACAAATCATGTACATCACCAGAGTAAACAAAGATCCCAAAACATGCAGTGTTTTCTTCTTTGGCTCACCCTGTATTAGTCGTAAATGGCTATTAAAAAAATGGAGATGGATGAAATGTGGTGTTAGGGAACATTTAAGGAAAAGTTAGGAGGGTGTGAAGATTTGGGAGACAGGGCTTAAGCATCCAACTAGCATGTTCAGTGTAAGCAAGTTAAATCAGAGTGATTAGAGGCAAGGGGTTTTAGGGATTTTGTAGACTGTTGGAGTGCGAGCTCAGTAATATTCGTAAACGTATTCTACAAGATCAGTTAACTAGTTAACCAAACCTAAGCTTTGGAGGTGGGAAACACACACATACTCAAACAGGTAATTATGTTGTACACACACACAGTAAACTCTACCAACATTTTTTTTTTTGAGAAATCAGCATATTCTTGCCATGAAAAGGTGACTTCTGAGACACTGACAGCAAACCAATTTTATCTGGCATAGCTTGTCTTTTTCTCCCACCAGGGTAAATTGTTTGCTTGAAAAGCCAGCATATTCAAGAAACTGCAATGGCCTTGTTCCCGAACATCCTTGTTTTCACAGTTTACTGCATACAATATATATAAATAAGCCTGGAATGGTAAGTTACTTACATAGAGAGGCAGACACAGTAACAGGTCTGGTAACAGCCGGTTGTGGTATCCTCGACTGGTGCAAGCCTGAACTTGGCGATACGGCTGTTACCTGCCGCTGTTCACTCCTCCTCTAAGTTGTTCCTCCAGTATGCTACTTGTGTTGGAAGTGTTACTTTCACTTCTGATGTTGATAGTACTGGTACTTCTGATGTTGCTGGATGAGCTTGGTCCCTTGACAGGAGATGGACTTAGCCCGTGGGTGGAAGTGTGTAATGCCGCAGACGAAACACTTTCTGTGTCCACTAGTCCGATTATGATTCCCTCTTCTCTGCCCTCTATCACTACACCTGGGCTTTGGCTTTGATGGCTTAACACTACTGGATTTACTAGTTTGAACTCCATTACCAAGTTTGGCAGCTATAAGTCCTTTAGTATTATTAATAATCTGGCCAGTAGAAATGACCTTAATTCTAGAGTCATCTGTTACACTTTCTAGTTTTCTTAAAGGACCTGAGGTAAAATTTTCTCTGACAGTAATGCCATTTTTATAGGTATGAGTGTTCTCACTGGGATTCTGCTTGGTGAGTCCTAGCTTGGCAGACAACTCAGGGTATAGTTTAGTCATGTCAAAACCAGAGCTTCTCAGCTCCGAAGAGTGGAGAGGGCTGGGATTGGCATGTTGTCTAGAAACTTCATTCCGCCCACCATGGGAACCAAGCGAGTTTCCAAGCCACCCTCCCCAACGTTCTCGTCCCTTACTCTGCGTCAGAGATGATGTGGATACAGGTAGAGATGCTACAGTGCCACTTAACTTCTTCAGACAGGCTGTAAGAACGTAAAATACATTTTCAAGAATTCAAGATGAACATCATATAGTTAATGCAAGAGACATGTTTCATGATATCACTCATTGAAAAGTAGTACTTAGGTATAGTCAATGTTAAAGAGAAATACCGTCTTACTTGATATTGCAAATTACTAACTTTCAGTGAGCTGAATGCATCTCAGCTGTGACTAAAACTTGCCTAGTTAAATGAACCAATAAGGATTCTTTAATTATGTATCTGTTAATTGTAATTAATCACCTTGGATCTTTCAAAAATAATAAATTTGTAGGTTTTACCCATAATTAATATACGAAAAATGCTGTACGTATATTAATTAACCTAGTGAGGTGGCACTGAAGAAATGTTACTCGTCATAAGGGTATTAGAAAGGTGCTGGAATAACAATACTATTCTTTACTAGTAAAACTACTGAAACAAATTCAGCATATAAATATAGAATTTTAGCAGTCAACATGAAAACATGAGGGAATATAGCACTTTAGTTGATGTGAACAGCCCATAATTCAACAATACATGGAAGTGAGAAGGAAATTGCATGTTAATGAGGGACTACATATTACTGTATTAAATTGTAACAAAATTAAGTAGATATAATTACAACATTTATTTTTTGCTATAATGAAGAAATAGACTAAATGGTCAATGAGGCAGGAAGAGAAAAATTAATGGTTCACTAAATTTTCCAACTTAATGAGTTTTTTTTTTAAAGTGCTATAACAAGACATTAAAGAAAAAATGAAAATGACTAAGTAAAAGGTTGGAAGACAGCAACCATCCAGGGAAGCACTACATCCTGTCATATAAATGTGAAATGGAAATCTGTTAAAAGTTTTGCACTCTGGTGGGGTTGCTGATTTTCTTTCTCTCATGAACACATAAGATTTGTAAATCTTACAAACTTCTACTTACATTCAGTATACACATACATTTACTAGACTGTGGAGAATATAATCCCCAGAAGTACTAACAGATAGAAAAAACAACAACATTCATTCTAGCTCTAATATTTACAAGGGATAAAATAATCCAGGATGTCAATTATCTACACACTCATGCACTACTGGAGATAATGGATGTTATTAGCAAGCTATGACTTGACAGTTGTTCATTACAACTTATCTTGGGTGTTAAAGTTATGACTTGACTAAGAAAAAATAAGCTAGGCATCTAAAGTGAAAACTATACCGACTGCCTGAAACACCATTTTCAACAAATTTAATTAAACAAAATATAAAAATGTGCCAAAAACAAACATACTATGATTTATGTACCATTATTATAACTGGCACAAAACTATAATCCATGAAAATAGAAAAGCCAAATTTAAAAATGTCACGTTCAATAAAAAAAAGGTTGGACACCACGGATAAAATCCTGAAAGCAGTACAAAAAACAAATTCCAACAAACAAATTCACCAGCAATTTAAACAAGCCATAAATTAATACTATAGTGAACTGTAAACTCTGGTACAGCACCTTCTCCAGCTTATTTAAAATTCTCAGGGGTACATTTACAAGAGTTTAAAATTACATGCCACTTCACACAAGAACACTTCACAAAGACACTTCACAAGAACCTTCCTTCTACTTTTCTCCAAACCTCTGTAATGCTTGTGATAATACAACATTATTCTGCTATTTACCTTGTGTTTATCAAGGTATATAAAGACAAGTTTTTGAATATCTGAATTGATTGCAGAATCAAAAGAAATTTGTAATTAGTGGTGCAGGATACAAGTGTAGCTGGAGACTGCATGGAAGATTAACCATTTTTTTAAAATTTACTTTGTAAACACAAGATTTAAAAAAAAAAAAAAAAAAGGTTCTAAGTTGTGAGCACTGATGGTACCACTGGCTGCCCTGGGGCAGTGCTTGTCTTTCAATGCTTGTGTGCTGTGGCACCATACCTGGAAGCAATTTCATCTTCAATGAACTGTGTTCCTTGAAGGTCTATTAGAGGTCTGTTGGTAATTCCCCTTATATAGGTACGTATTGTATTTGAAGGGAGGGTACTAAAAAGTTTTGGGTCTTTTATATTTTGACCTGTATCTCAACATTTTGACTGCAAACTAGGTCTGCTACAGTACAGCACATTCCATTAGCCATTTTAACTGAACATGGGGCCCATATCTTTGGAAAATTTGCATATATTTATAATGGTAAATTATAAAAGCTCCATGGAGAAGCAGAGAAGAATCCTTTTTCTGTAAGCCTTGCATGTCATAAGAGATGACTAAAATGCCAGGAGCAAGGGGCCAGTAACCCCTTTTCCTGTATAAATTACTAAATGAAAAAAAAAAAAAAAAGTTCTCTTTTTGGGTCACCCTGCCTTGGTGGGAGATGGCCCTTGTGCTTAAAAAAAAAAATTATGAAAGATAAAAAAAACTCCCAATTTTAAAATTCCTTTGGTAGTTGAGGTATTTACAACAGAGAATACCAAGGAATTTTTTATCATTACGCATATTCTATTAAACACTGCACAAAATATTTGTCAGTTTAGCTATATTAGCTATTCTAAGGTGGACAAGCAACATCTAAAACTGACTATGCTAATAAAAACCTAATGTAATGGTAATTACCTTGAGTTTTGGGCGTGTCTCTAAGTGGAGTTTGTGTCAGAGACAGAATGGATGATGGCTGCTGGGGCGAGGCTTGGGGTATAGCTTGGGGAGAAACTGGGGACAGTGGCTGTAGTGTGTTTTGGGGATTCTGTTGCTGTAGGGGATGACCATTTGGTCGAGGCCTGCCATGGTGACCATTAAGAATCCCTGTCCCTCGCGCCCGCTTACCCGCCCCGCGACGGCCAGCACCCACACTACTGCTGATGGACAACCCAAACTATTTATAACAGCTAAAGTAAAATTTGATACGTACTTCAGCCTACAGAAACACATTTTAAAAAAATCCACGTACGGCCAATGTGCTATGAGTATCTTAGATGCCTATACATTTTGGCTGTGCAGCAGGCTTCTTCAGATGAATGCAGCAAACATAACACTGGCAATAACAATAGTAATTTTGAAGTAATAACTCCATCAGCCTAAAGCAGGGGCATGAGACCAACATTATACACTGGAACAAAAGTGAGGTGTAGCACCTGGAGATAATGTTACAGGTGAATGTGTCCCACTAATGGAAATAGGTCAGGTTTATAAAAGGAGCTGCAGAAGATTTTTCCTGTACCAAGATACCATGGTGTTGCTGTGTTGGACTAGTATATTATCGATAATATGTATACAATGGAATGAATTAAAAGAGGATGTACTAGTAAATATTTCAACCAGAGAAAATTTAAAAAAAATACATGAACAAATGACGGAAGACGGGACACAACGAGCCCAGCTTGTTGTGTCTAGTGAAACCCAAGTGTTGCACGTGTGTTTTACTCAATAACTTGTCAGTATTCAGTATTGTATACCACCAATAATATGATGGCTACTTGTTTGACGTAGCAACACCATGGTATCGTGGTACAGGAGAAGTCTTCTGTTCACAAAGAGAATTCATCTCTCCAACTTTCTTTCTTCCAGCTTCAATTTTTCTAGTGCATATATCTAGTAATGTATTTTCCAAATTATTTTAATGACTTTCTTGAGCAGTTTACAGTCTTCTCTACAACTACAGCTGCTGTACTTTAATTTTCTTCCTCAGTCTATCATTTATTATTGATACATCTCCACCTATAAAGCATATATGATCTTCATCCTAGGTACTCCTCCCTAAAGGGGTAGTCACAACAGAAGATACTACTGGAAGTCTTATTTTTATATGTATACTACATTTTATCCTCGTTTTTCTTTCTGGCCTTTCCCTTACACACACTTCCACTTTGCCTTCCAGGACTTTGGATATCCTCCCCTCTAGACTATTTTACAGATACACATGAAGTTACCAAATTATAAAAATAATACCAGTGAATTACAAGATGGTAAAAGTACTGCAAACATATTTGGCCTAATATGAACAAATTCCCTCATATCTGATTGTAATGTCTTGTGATGATTGAAGCAATAAAGTGGGTATCACAACTAAAATCCTTGTCATCTACGCCCATGGTGCACCATTTAACTGGAAGTGATACCCAATGCAGCTTTCTTCACATATTTTCCTTCTTCATATACAGTGGACCCCCGGTTAACGAACACCCCGGAAATCGTACAATTATGTAAGTATAATATTGTAAGTGCTTGTGGAAGTGTATTTTTGGGGGTCTGAAATAGACTAACCTACATGACATTATTTCTTAAGGAAGTAAATTCGTTCGGTAATGGCACTTAAGCAGGCTTCTGCAATGAATTTATTTTTGTTAGCCGGGGGTCCACTGTAGTACTTCATTCTTTTTTTTCAGATGAGGTAAAAGTTTTGTAGATGTTGAAAAACTTAACTGCCATATGTACATAAAAAAAATGCTTACTGGGTGCCTGCTATTGGCAGTTTTTTAACACGTGAATCATTTTAGAAAAACAAAAAATAAAATTACAGTAGTAAAATATATGAATACAGTGGACCCCCGAGTTTCGTAAAAACTTCACTCCTGAAGTCTGCTCAAGTGCCATTACCGAACGAATTTACTTCCTTAAGGAAAAATTTCACGTAGGTTAGTCTATTTCAGACCCCCAAAAATACACTTCCACAAGAACTTACAAAATTATACTTACATAATTGCACGATTTCCGGGGTATTCGTTAACCGAGGGTCCACTGTATGTTACCTTTATTTGGTGGGATTACATATTTGTGATTACTGTACCTATCAGTAGGATCTATAGACGTTGAATTATGTTCATGGTACGTATTCTGTCTTCAATGTAAAATCATACATTTTTTTTTTTTAACTCTCTTGGCTCCCATTGCATTCTTATAGCATTCTGTGAAGAAAACTTTCCAATATTTTTTGGCACAAATTTTTCTGCTTGTTATTATGCTGCTTAAAGTTTTGTATTGAAAGGTTACAAAATAACACATCAAAAAATTTATATAACATTTACACAATGTTATTTATGCCTGTAATGCTTGAAAAAATTATTTTTATATGTCTATAAAATGCTATATACATAATGATTATACAATGACATTTATATTTAAATGTTTACATTATTTCTTTTTTTACTAATTATCTATATAGGAGATGTTTCAGGTTGAGATACACCAGGATACATTACTGCAGGCATTGTGCCATATCAACTCTTACACAAACTAGTATTACATTTTCCTTGTAGTTTTCTTTCTGTAAGTATAACAGCTTCATTGAGGGGTTTATTCCAGTCTAAAAGAGCCAATTCTGACACCTATACACCCATTAGTTGAGAAGGGTCGGGATTGCTATCTTTGTACAATTGGTTTAATGAGATTTATTAAACTCCTGAGTTTTGTTTTTATTCCTGTATGCATTAGATACATATTAAATACATTTAAGATTTGCTAGGGCTAAGGGATTGAAAAAACTATTGTATACACTGTACCATTTAAAACTTTTTCAAACACACTTCACAAACTCAATTTATACATATTTGATGTCAACCAAATTCATATCCTTAGTGCAATCAATCACTAACTGGTTACTGGATTATTTCACTAGCTGTTTTGTCTGCTTTCAGTGTAAACCATTGTACAGTACAAATGGGCTCATAATTAACTTGCTAGAAGTCAGTGAGTGGTGAGATACAGAAGGCAAATTTTCTTAAGCTCTTTACCTGGAGATGCTTGGTGGGGGCCAGGCAGGACTTAGCAGGGGGGGCAGGCGGGCGCTCTCCTGCATCATTGTTACCACGCTAAAGTAAAAGTCTCCTGTAATATAATGAAAACACTTACAATAGAAAAAAATATTCAGTAAAGCTTCCCCTTCTCCCTCTGCTAAAAATTTTGTTTTGAGAAATGTATTTATCCATGGAAATTAATACAAGATCAAGGGTACAGCCTGAGAGATGAGCCACAGGGATGTTAAGAAGTATTTCTTCAGCTGTAGGGTTGCTAGGAAGTGGAACAATCTGGAGAGTGATGTAGTGGAGGCAGGATCCACAAATAGCTTTAAGAAGAGGTATGATAAAGCTCATGAAGCAGAGTGTGTGTGGACCTTGTAGCGACCAGTGAAGAGGCAGGGGCCAAGAGCTATGACTCGACCCCTGCAACTACAATTAGGTGAGTACATATATAGTACCATACTGCTTTATTCTATATCTTTGCTACTTTAAATCATTACCTAGACTCATTTTTATTAGTGTTATACAGTGGACCCCCGAGTTTCGTAAAAACTTCACTCCTGAAGTCTGCTCAAGTGCCATTACCGAACAAATTTAATCCCTTAAGGAAAAATGTCACGTAGGTTAGTCTATTTCAGACCCCCAAAAATACTTTTCCACAAGCACTTACAATATTATACTTACATAAATGTACGATTTCCGGGGTTTACGAAACTCGGGGATCCACTGTACTACTATAAGATCTGAAGCAATTTCTCTACACTTTAAGGAATCATCTCATACACATTAGCAACTAATCACAAATTGGAAAGTGAGCTTCAATCATTACTACATGACCATCTTTACTACTACAGGAAAATACTGTATACAGTTATATCTTAGGAAAAAAGTACACTATTTCTTTACAAATAGTGTCTTAGATTGCAACACAAGAGTCCTAGATGTGGTATGTGCTACAACCAATGGCATGGTTAGCAGTGTGCTCAGATCATATACTAAGCGTTTGTGGTTTGATCCTTAGCATGGGTGAAATGTTATGCATGTTTCCTTACACCTGCTGCCCCTGTTCACCTAGCAGTAAGTAGGTACCTGGGTGTTTTTTGACTGTTGTGGGTCACATCCTGGGGAAGGGGGTAGTATACCTTAGATAGGGCTGGCTTTGAAATAAGCTGAAATAAGATAAGAGCTCTTAGCCTGTAAAATTGGTGTAAAAAAAAAAAGCTGGCATTATCAGTTATTTTATATGAACAATGAAGACGGAACACAAAGCATAACTCTGCTCTGGCTAGGCTGTTACAGTAAATCTTTGATAAATGAGTGTATTTGATATGGGAAGTGAAGGTTTAAATCCAGAAATTTACCTTCATCCTTTTTATGTATCTGGGTAATCTTGAGCTTTAATTGTTATACAGTGGAACCTCAGTTTTCGTTTGCCCTGGTTTTCATTGAATTCGGTTTTCGACGACTTTTTTCGTCAAAACTTTGTCCCAGTTTTCATTCATCACCTCGGTTTTCGCTGGTCTGTCATACCGAATGTGTCCGCCTGTCCGCACCCACACAAAGCATCCCACGCGTTCTGAGTCAGTCTCGCTTTGTTTCTCATCGAGTGAGCATTACCCTGCGCGTTCATCCGAAACATTTCGTAATAATCCATTGTTTTTTGTGCTTATTTATTGAGTGCGACTGCTAAATAAGCCACCATGGGCCATGGGGTTGGATGTGAGTGGCCAGGATGTGGAAGAGTTGGTGGATGACCACAGGGAAGAGATAACCACTGAAGAGCTGCAACACCTTCAACTAGAACAGCAACAGATCGCAGCTGAGGAAATTGCTTCAGAGGGAGAGGGAGAGGGGAGAACGTGCCTTCTTCAGTGATTAAGGATGCGTGTGAAAAGTTGAGAGAGTTGTAAAGTTTTGTGGAGAAATAGCACCCTAACAAAGCTGTTGCAAGCCGTGTCTGCAACATGTTCAATGACAATGCCTTGTCCAATTTTAAGCAAATCTTAAAAAGACTCCAGAAACAGACCTCTCTGGACAGATTTTTTGTGCGACAAGGGTCCAGTGCCAGTAAAAGACAAAGAAGGGAAGTAACCCCGGATAGGGACTGATACCTAAAGTCCTTATGGAGGGGGATTCCCCTTCCAACCAATAACCTCTCCTCCCTCTCCCCTCCTCGCATCTTCCATACGCCAACAAGTCTCTCCAATAAAGGTAAAAGTGATATTACATGTTTATTTATCCATTTCATTAGTCCTTTATATTAATTTCTCATTGTTTTCTGTATGTAAAACTAGTTATTCTCTATAAAATGTATTTTTTGTTTATACTTTTGGGTGTCTGGAACAGATTAATTGGATTTACATTATTTCTTAAGGGAAATATTGCTTCAGTTTTCGTCGAATTCAGTTTTCGTCAGACTTTCTGGAATGAATTAATGACGAAAACTGAGGTTCCACTGCATTAGTCCATACATAATAAGTTTTCTCTATACATAATGAGTGAGTCTGCCAGTTGCCATTCAAGCAATTTTTTTTTTGTAGTTCATAACTAAGAAAGTTCTCCATGGGGAAGTGAAACAGAATTCTCCCTCCGTAGCCATGCGTGTCGTAAGAGGCAACTAAAATGCTGGGAGCAAGAGGCTAGTAACCTCTTCTCCTGTATATATTACTAAAGTTAAAAAGAGAAACTTTCATTTTTCTTTTGGGCAACCCTGCCTCAGTGGGATACTGCCGGTTTGTTGAAAGAAGAAAGAACTAAGAAAGTACAAGAGCCAGCAGGTCCGTACAGAATTTGATGAGGAAATGTAGTGTCGTCAGCCTAGAGCACTGGGTGGCATGTGATCAGTCACTGATATTAAAGTAATAATAGCAATGACAATAACATGACATACTGCAGAGACTAGGTCAAGCTGACCTCCACACAACATGGAGGCTAGGTCAAGCTGACCTCCATACATGGAGGCTAGGTCAAGCTCACCTGAACACAACATGGAGGATAGGTCAAACTGACCTCCATACGACATGGAGGCTAGGTCAAGCTGACCTCCATACGACATGGAGGCTAGGTCAAGCTGACCTCCATACGACATGGAGGCTAGGTCAAGCTGACCTCCATACGACATGGAGGCTAGGTCAAGCTGACCTCCATACGACATGGAGGCTAGGTCGCTGACCTCCATCGACATGGAGGCTAGGTCAGCTGACCTCCATCGACATGGAGGCTAGGTCAAGCTGACCTCCATACGACATGGAGGCTAGGTCAAGCTGACCTCCATACGACATGGAGGCTAGGTCAGCTGACCTCCATACGACATGGAGGCTAGGTCAAGCTGACCTCCATCGACATGGAGGCTAGGTCAAGCTGACCTCCATACGACATGGAGGCTAGGTCAAGCTGACCTCCATACGACATGGAGGCTAGGTCAAGCTGACCTCCATACGACATGGAGGCTAGGTCAAGCTGACCTCCATACGACATGGAGGCTAGGTCAAGCTGACCTCCATACGACATGGAGGCTAGGTCAAGCTGACCTCCATACGACATGGAGGCTAGGTCAAGCTGACCTCCATACGACATGGAGGCTAGGTCAAGCTGACCTCCATACGACATGGAGGCTAGGTCAAGCTGACCTCCATACGACATGGAGGCTAGGTCAAGCTGACCTCCATACGACATGGAGGCTAGGTCAAGCTGACCTCCATACGACATGGAGGCTAGGTCAAGCTGACCTCCATACGACATGGAGGCTAGGTCAAGCTGACCTCCATACGACATGGAGGCTAGGTCAAGCTGACCTCCATACGACATGGAGGCTAGGTCAAGCTGACCTCCATACGACATGGAGGCTAGGTCAAGCTGACCTCCATACGACATGGAGGCTAGGTCAAGCTGACCTCCATACGACATGGAGGCTAGGTCAAGCTGACCTCCATACGACATGGAGGCTAGGTCAAGCTGACCTCCATACGACATGGAGGCTAGGTCAAGCTGACCTCCATACGACATGGAGGCTAGGTCAAGCTGACCTCCATACGACATGGAGGCTAGGTCAAGCTGACCTCCATACGACATGGAGGCTAGGTCAAGCTGACCTCCATACGACATGGAGGCTAGGTCAAGCTGACCTCCATACGACATGGAGGCTAGGTCAAGCTGACCTCCATACGACATGGAGGCTAGGTCAGCTGACCTCCATACGACATGGAGGCTAGGTCAAGCTGACCTCCATACGACATGGAGGCTAGGTCAAGCTGACCTCCATACGACATGGAGGCTAGGTCAAGCTGACCTCCATACGACATGGAGGCTAGGTCAGCTGACCTCCATACGACATGGAGGCTAGGTCAAGCTGACCTCCATACGACATGGAGGCTAGGTCAAGCTGACCTCCATACGACATGGAGGCTAGGTCAAGCTGACCTCCATACGACATGGAGGCTAGGTCAAGCTGACCTCCATACGACATGGAGGCTAGGTCAAGCTGACCTCCATACGACATGGAGGCTAGGTCAAGCTGACCTCCATACGACATGGAGGCTAGGTCAAGCTGACCTCCATACGACATGGAGGCTAGGTCAAGCTGACCTCCATACGACATGGAGGCTAGGTCAAGCTGACCTCCATACGACATGGAGGCTAGGTCAAGCTGACTTCAACAAAATATAGAAGCTAGGTCAAGCTGACTTCAACAAAATATAGAAGCTAGGTCAAGCTGACTTCAACAAAATATAGAAGCTAGGTCAAGCTGACTTCAACAAAATATAGAAGCTAGGTCAAGCTGACTTCAACAAAATATAGAAGCTAGGTCAAGCTGACTTCAACAAAATATAGAAGCTAGGTCAAGCTGACTTCAACAAAATATAGAAGCTAGGTCAAGCTGACTTCAACAAAATATAGAAGCTAGGTCAAGCTGACTTCAACAAAATATAGAAGCTAGGTCAAGCTGACTTCAACAAAATATAGAAGCTAGGTCAAGCTGACTTCAACAAAATATAGAAGCTAGGTCAAGCTGACTTCAACAAAATATAGAAGCTAGGTCAAGCTGACTTCAACAAAATATAGAAGCTAGGTCAAGCTGACTTCAACAAAATATAGAAGCTAGGTCAAGCTGACTTCAACAAAATATAGAAGCTAGGTCAAGCTGACTTCAACAAAATATAGAAGCTAGGTCAAGCTGACTTCAACAAAATATAGAAGCTAGGTCAAGCTGACTTCAACAAAATATAGAAGCTAGGTCAAGCTGACTTCAACAAAATATAGAAGCTAGGTCAAGCTGACTTCAACAAAATATAGAAGCTAGGTCAAGCTGACTTCAACAAAATATAGAAGCTAGGTCAAGCTGACTTCAACAAAATATAGAAGCTAGGTCAAGCTGACCTCCATACAACATGGAGGCTTGGTCAAGCTGACCTCCATACAACATGGAGTCTAGGTCAAGCTGACCTCCATACATGATGGAGGCTAGGTCAAGCTGACCTCCATACAACATGGAGGCTAGGTCAAGCTGACCTCCATACAACATGGAGGCTAGGTCAAGCTGACCTCCATACAACATGGAGGCTAGGTCAACCTGACCTCCATACAACATGGAGGCTAGGTCAACCTGACCTCCATACAACATGGAGGCTAGGTCAACCTGACTTTAACAAAACACAATATCCTTTTCATTAAGAATATGCGGTTTGCTGAAGACAAAGAAACAAAATAAAAGGACTGGTTAAATGAGGTTTATTTAAGTAAAATTTACAGACTGCAGCTGTTAATTATTTATTTATACAGTTGGCACTAAGCAGATTAATTTAAGCATACAATGATGATACATCAAAAATACTTTTGACCTAAAATGAAGTTAAGAAAGTCAAATAGTATGATTTATTTTGTGTGTTAGCGAGCCACTTGTTCCATAATCATCGCTAAAACTGCTCATTATTACCATCAATGTTCAGGTCTACCTATGACCACAGGTCATTTATGTGTCATACATGTCTATATATCCTGGTCACCCCCGTGCCCCCTCCTCCTCCCCCCAGGGCGTTGAGGGGGGCGTCGTCATGGCAACCCGCCCCCCCTTGTTTACCTCTCACCTGCAATGTTGACTTTCCTTCTTCTATTATTATTCCCTCTTCTAATTAACTTAAACCTTTCGAAATATGTTCCCCGGGACCTCTGATGGTGTGGGTAGCCGGGAAGATTATTCTCCTGGCCACAGCCATGCTCAGTAAGGAGAAAAATAGCGTGTAAAATAGGGGTAATGCGCTGGCGGGGTTGATATTTCCAGCGGGATATTCTGGCCAATTCGCCTTCCTGGGCGCATATTTACCTGGTCTTGGAGCATCTTAGGTGGCCTAGATCCCAGGGCAGCTACACTGGAGGGCAGATATTAGCGGTGAGAGGCGAGACGATCATGGAGGTTGGGGGTTTTGGCCTTATTCTGGGGAGTAGGAATGGCGGCGGCGCAACAATAATGTGAGCGGCGCCGCAGTGCACAGCCTCGCCCGCCCAGACACCGCCATGTTTGGTCTCCACCACCAACACCTCCCTCTCTAACACCTATTTCTCCCTCCCTACCAAACTACCACACATTCTTCCTCTACAGGCGTCTACGTCAATACTTTAATGAGAGGTGGGCGGGCAGCGCGGGGCGAGACAATGCCCACAAACATAGTTATCGTCATTAAACTTTGCACTCCTCGCTAGGGCCCAGCTACGGCTGATTTGCGGTCATATGGGCTAGACAAGTATTTTTCTCACACGCCATTTATTGCTGCTAGAGGGACACTCTAGGCCTCGTAGTATTAAGTAGTGTCATCCAGTAGAGGTGTTATACAAGAGAGTGATGACTAGAGTGAAGTTGGCAGTGTATTGTGTGAGGACTAGTTAGCATCGCGCCTGAGTAACGAGGTTCACCGCTAAACTTAAACTTCAACTCTCACCATATATAACACTCAAGGCTGGTACCCTCATGCTGCTCAGGGGCTCTTGATCCAAGGAACTGGATTTCTTTTTGTAAATGGTGTGGTGGTGCCAACAGACTATGGAAACAGAGACTAGTGCACCGATGAGAACATTTATTACAGGAAACGTTTCTCCAGGAGTGGCTCCACCAGGGCCAGACTCACTACCTCAACCACTGGCTTCCTGATAATCCTTTAAAATATCGACAACTTGAAGATTAACACACATGTACAACAGTTGGGTGTCTTTATTGATGAAACGTTTCGCCTACACAATAGGCTTCTTCAGTCAAATACAAAGGGAGCAGTACAAATGAAATAAAGATGTAATCATGAGGTGGTCAGTCCCTCAACCTGGAGAAAAGTTCATCTCCATGGTCTGGAACTATATCGTTCCAGATCCATGGTCTGGAACTATATCGTTCCAGATCCATGGTCTGGAACTATATCGTTCCAGATCCATGGTCTGGAACTATATCATTCCAGATCCATGGTCTGGAACGATATCGTTCCAGATGGACTGATTACGTCATCTTATTTCATTTCTACTGTTCCCTTTGTATTTGACTGAAGAAGCCTACTGTGTAGGCGAAACGTTTCATCAATAAATCTTCATCTCAGCCACTCTACCATCCCTACGGGTTTAGGAAGTTTATTTAGGCACAGGTACACAAATACAATTATCATACATAGTGTAAATTACCTAGGATAACCCAAAATGACTTTTTTTTTTCATTGGGTCCTTTGACTTTTTTTTAATTATCCTAGGTAATTTACCCGTCAAACTATGCGATAATTGCACTTGTGTACCTGGACCTAAATAAACATACTATCTTTACTGGGTGTTTTACCCTACATGAACTTTGTTCATCTAATACAGAGACATGATAATGGAGACTTATAGCAGAACTCGTGAAAGAAGTGTAGCTATGCAACAGTTGTAGAAGTGGTCACAAGTGGGTGGGGCCCACCTGTGCAAGTAGGTCAGACTAAAGAGACTAGCCAGAGCTTTAGCAGTCAAGTTGTAGAATCTTGTATTCTAAGATTCCATTGTGTTGCGTCAAACAAGTATTGTAGATGAAAGGTATATAATATTAACAAGTTGGTGAATAAGACATGTGGAAATAAGCCAAGGACCCCATTGGAAATAAGTCAAGGACCCCATTAGAAATAAGTCAAGGACCCCATTGGAAATAAGGACCCATTGGAAATGTCAAAGACCCCATTGGAAATAAGTCAAGGACCCAATTGGAAATAAGTCAAGGACCCCATTGGAAATTAGTCAAGGACCCCATTGGAAATTAGTCAAGGACCCCATTAGAAAAAAGTCAAGGACCCCATTGGAAATAAGTCAAGAACCCCATTGGAAATAAGTCAAGGACCCCATTGGAAATTAGTCAAGGACCCCATTGGAAATTAGTCAAGGGCCCCATTAGAAATAAGTCAAGGACCCCATTGGAAATTAGTCAAGGGCCCCATTAGAAATAAGTCAAGGACCCCATTGGAAATAAGTCAAGAACCCCATTGGAAATAAGGACCCCATTGGAAATAAGGACCCCATTGGAAAT
Source organism: Cherax destructor (assembly GCA_009830355.1). NCBI lineage: Eukaryota > Metazoa > Arthropoda > Malacostraca > Decapoda > Parastacidae > Cherax > Cherax destructor. The sequence goes on along the minus strand of WNWK01020859.1, from coordinate 16,116 downwards.
AAGTCAAGGACCCCATTGGAAATTAGTCAAGGACCCCATTAGAAATAAGTCAAGGACCCCATTGGAAATTAGTCAAGGACCCCATTGGAAATTAGTCAAGGACCCCATTGGAAATAAGTCAAGGACCTCATTGGAAATAAGTCAAGGACTCCATTGGAAATAAGTCAAGGACCCCATTGGAAATAAGTCAAGGACCCCATTGGAAATAAGGACCTCATTGGAAATAAGTCAAGGACCCCATTGGAAATAAGTCAAGGACCCCATTGGAAATAAGTCAAGGACCCTATTGGAAATAAGTCAAGAACCCCATTGGAAATTAGTCAAGGACCCCATTGGAAATTAGTCAAGGACCCCATTGGAAATAAGTCAAGGACCCCATTGGAAATAAGTCAAGGACCCCATTGGAAATAAGTTAAGGACCCCATTGGAAATAAGTCAAGGACCCCATTGGAAATAAGTCAAGGACCCCATTGGAAATAAGTCAAGGACCCCATTGGAAATAAGTCAAGGACCCCATTGGAAATAAATCAAGGACCCTACTGGAAATAAGTCAAGGACTCCATTGGAAATAAGTCAAGGACCCTATTGTAAATAAGTCAAGGACCCTATTGTAAATAAGTCAAGGACCCCATTAGAAATAAGTCAATGTCTGATAATTTCAGTTTATCTTAGGTAATTTAAACTATGTATGATAATTGTAGTTATGTGTACTTGTCCCTTAATAAACTTACATATCTTGACTGAGACACATGTTGCTCACAAAGTCTTTAAATAACAAAGATACATAAGAAGGGAGACTATAATAACTAGTTCTAGTTCTCCTTATAACAAACATTTACTTCAATTCGTCTCACAATAAATTCTTGATTTTGTTCATGTAGGTGATGGGCAAAATCTTAAGACTTGGCATCCTGTCAAGAGAAGAGCTCTTGCTCCAAGGAACTGGAACTTCCGCTTCCCTGGATTGAACTTGACCGCCTCCTATTAGCTAGGTACTATGTGACCCCCCATGGGTTTAACTACATTATTTGTACCTCACAAAGAAATCAAAATTGTATAAGTTAAGTTGGGTAAATATTTAGGTACTAGAAGGACATCAATGGAAGTAAGTCACTTTGTCTGACTTGTTTAGTGTATCTTGGGTAATTTATACTGTATAATACTTGTACTTATGTGTACCTGTGTCTAAATAAACTTAATTACACAAATATGTAATTGTAAAGATTTATGTCATCTAAAATTGTTTAAATAAACTCACTGACTTTATTTACTTCTTACTTTCTTTTACTTACTTTGCTTGCTTATTTGTTCACTTGCTTTTCTCACTTTCTTTTACTTATTTACTTAGTTAATTAAGAAGTGTGAGTTAGTAGTATCTTAAAGGTATTAAGTGCTTGCGCACGAGCAGGGTCATCACCACCCTGGTTAGCCAATCACAATAACGTTTACCTGGATTTCGACTCTCATTGGCTCAAATTCGGAAATCTTTGAGAGATAAGATTTCCAGAGGTGAACAACAACAGCCAATCATTACTTGGGTGTGTGAGAGAGGTGAGCCTTCATTGGTGAAGAGGTGCTCTTGCTGCACCCACCACAGCAAGTCCAGGAACAATCAGGTGTTGAGTGTAAACAAGAGTTTACCATCACAACTCCGGATTGATTTAGGTGATTTAAATTGGTTTTCACTTGCTGTCATGAATTATTTCATTGTAGGAAGTGCAGAGAATGATGGAGGAGGTGTGTCGAGGCTGGAGAGTGATGGAAGAAGTATGATAAGCGTGACAAGGGACACAGGAAGCATGTCAAGTGTGATAAGTGTTGGTTGAAGTATGTTAAGTGTTGGTTGGCTTATGTCAAGTGTGATGGGTATTGGAGGCAGATGAATACTCGTTCTTTATTAGGTTTCATTTTACAACCAGGTGGTTTTCACATGTAGCTAATTTTGATGTTCAGTTGCATTTAAATAAAAATAAATATGCATGTATGTTTGTATGAATGTATGAATGTATGTTTGTATGAATGTATGTTTGTATGAATGTATGTTTGTATGAATGTATGTTTGTATGAATGTATGTTTGTATGAATGTATGTGTGTATGAATGTATGTGTGTATGAATGTATGTGTGTATGAATGTATGTGTGTATGAATGTATGTGTGTATGAATGTATGTGTGTATGAATGTATGTGTGTATGAATGTATGTGTGTATGAATGTATGTGTGTATGAATGTATGTGTGTATGAATGTATGTGTGTATGAATGTATGTGTGTATGAATGTATGTGTGTATGAATGTATGTGTGTATGAATGTATGTGTGTATGAATGTATGTGTGTATGAATGTATGTGTGTATGAATGTATGTGTGTATGAATGTATGTGTGTATGAATGTATGTGTGTATGAATGTATGTGTGTATGAATGTATGTGTGTATGAATGTATGTGTGTATGTGTGTATGAATGTATGTGTGTATGTACTCACCTACTCACCTAATTACTCACCTAATTGTGGTTGCAGGGGTCGAGACTCAGCTCCTGGCCCCGCCTCTTCGCTGTCCGCTACTGGGTCTCTGCTCTCCCTTCTCCATGAGCTTTATCATACCTCGTCTTAAAACTATGTATGGTTCCTGCCTCCACTATATCTTTCTCTAGACTATTCCACTTCCTGACTACTCTGTGGCTGAAGAAATGCTTCCTAACATCCCGTTGACTCATCTGAGTCTTCAGCTTCCAGTTTTGTCCCCTTGTTTCTGTGTTCCCTCTCTGGAACATCCTGTCCCTGTCTACCTTGTCGATTCCCCGCAGTATTTTGTATGTCGTTATCATGTCTCCTCTGACCCTTCTTTCCTCCAGTGTTGTTAGTCCTATTTCCCTCAACCTTTCTTCATAGGACAGACCCCTGAGTTGTGGAACTAGCCTTGTCGCAAACCTTTGAATGTATGAATGTATGTGTGTATGAATGTGTGTATGTATGAATGTATGTATGAATGTATGTGTGTATGAATGTATATTAGTTACCATTTTGTCCTAGGCACATGTCGATTAGACACTAGGCCTGTTGTATATATGTATGTGTGTGTAACGAAACACTTCGAAATGTTTCGGCCCCGCCGGGAATTGAACCCAGGCCCTCCGTGCGTGAAGCAAGAGCGCTAGCCACCATGCCATCGGGCGTGTATGTGTGTATGTGTGTATGAAGGTATGTACTCGCCTAGTTGTACTCGCCTAGTTGTACTCGCCTAGTTGTGGTTGCAGGGGTCGAGTCATAGCTCCTGGCCCCGCCTCTTCGCTGGCCGCTACTGGGTCACTCTCCCTGCGTCATGAGCTTTATCATACCTCTGCTTAAAGCTATGTATTGAGCCTGCCTTGACTACATCGCTTCCTAAACTATTCCACTTCCCGACCACTCTGTGACTGAAGAAATACTTCCTAACATCTCTGTGATTCATTTGAGTCTTCAGCTTCCAACTGTGTCCCCTTGTTGCTGTGTCCCATCTCTGGAACATTCTGTCTCTGTCCACTTTGTCAATTCCTCTCAGTATCTTATAAGTTGTTATCATATCCCCCATATCTCTCCTGTCCTCCAGTGTCGTCAGGTCGATTTCCCTTAACCTCTCCTTGTAGGACATACCCCTTAGCTCCGGGACTAGTCTTGTTGCAAACCTTTGCACCTTCTCGAGCTTCTTCACGTGCTTGGCTAGGTGTGGGTTCCAAACTGGTGCTGCATACTCCAGTATGGGCCTAACGTACACAGTACATATACAGGGTCCTGAACGATTCTTTATTTAGATGTCGGAATGCTGTTCTTAGGTTTGCTAGGCGCCCATATGCTGCAGCAGTTATTTGGTTGATGTGCGCCTCAGGAGATGTTCCTGGTGTTATACTCACCCCAAGATCTTTTTCTTTGACTGAGGTTTGCAGTCTCTGGCCCCCTAGACTGTACTCCGTCTGCGGTCTCCTTTGCCCTTCCCCAATCTTCATGACTTTGCACTTGGTGGGGTTGAACTCCAGGAGCCAGTTGCTGGACCAGGCTTGCAGTCTGTCCAGATCCCTTTGTAGTTCTGCCTGGTCCTCGTCCGATTGAATTCTTCTCATCAACTTCACATCATCTGCAAACAGGGACACTTCAGAGTCTATTCCTATATGTGTATGTATGTGTGTATGAATGTATGTGTATGAATGTATGTACTCGCCTAGTTGTGGTTGCAGGGGTCGAGACATAGCTCCTGGCCCCGCCTCTTCACTGGCCACTACTGAGTCACTCTCCCTGCGTCATGAGCTTTATCATACCTCTTCTTAAAGCTATGTATGGAACCTGCCTCCACTACATTGCTTCCCAAGCTATTCCACTTCCCGACCACTCTGTGACTGAAGAAACACTTCCTAACATCCCTGTGATTCATCTGAGTCTTCAACTTCCAACTGTGTCCCCTTGTTGCTGTGTCCCATCTCTGGAACATTCTGTCTCTGTCAACCTTGTCAATTCCTCTCAGTATTTTATATGTTGTTATCATGTCCCCCCTATCTCTCCTGTCCTCCAGTGTCGTCAGGTCGATTTCCCTTAACCTCTCCTTGTAGGACATACCCCTTAGCTCCGGGACTAGTCTTGTTGCAAACCTTTGCACTTTCTCTAGCTTCTTTACGTGCTTGGCTAGATGTGGGTTCCAAACTGGTGCTGCATACTCCAGTATGGGCCTAATGTACACAGTGTACAGGGTCCTGAACGATTCTTTATTAAGATGTCGGAATGTGTGTACTCACCTAATTGTGGTTGCATGGGTCAAGACTCAGCTCCTGGCCCCGCCTCTTCGCTGTCCGCTACTGGGTCTCTGCTCTCCCTGCTCCATGAGCTTTATCATATCTCGTCTTCGTCTTAAAACTGTGTATGGTTCCTGCCTCCACTATATCTTTCTCAAAACTATTCCACTTCCTGACTACTCTGTGGCTGAAGAAATGCTTCCTAACATCCCTTTGACTCATCTGAGTCTTCAGCCGAAGTTTGTGTGTATGAATGTATGTGTGTATGAATGTATGTTTGCCTGTACGTATGTTATGTATGATAATTTATGTAACTGTATTTGTGTACATGTTTCTGAATAAATTTACTATGTATGTATGCTTATGTTTGTTTTGTATGTATGTTTTGTATGTATATTTGTGTTTATGTATTTTTTTTAATGAAGATTAAAATCATGGGGAAACAAGTAATTTTATAACTAATAATAGTAAGGTGGAATTCTATTTAAATTGGAAATAGTCTTATGATGCAACCTATTAAGTTAGTATGTAAATATAGGTTAAGCGCCACATCGTCCAGGCTATGATAAATGTGTGGACCACCGGCAGCAATGGATTGGTTGATCTTGAAACCCTTCAAAAGTATTAAAACATCAAGGATAAGTTAGCAGTTTTAGGTTATACAAACCCATGGAAAATATATATTGCAAAGCAAATTAAAAAATAAGTCTCTTTACTTCTGGAAACAAGGAAAAAACAGGTTAAAATGCTTTCAGATCTGAGTTTTAATCACTAGTGGAGCAAGAATGGACTGTAAGATGGTATATTTTTATAAAGAAAATATGGTAATGTATGTTATGATTAAAAATTATCAAATAACAATATATAAATAATAAAAAATATATACAGTGTTACAATATAGTAAAAGTGCATGTAGTTAAGTATAGTAGGTAACATTTTTAGAGATATAGATAGGAAAGTAATCTGGCAGACTCTTATAACAGTTGTTAACTAATGATTTTGAAATATTAATGACTTAGCATAACTAAAAGAATCATTGCTAACAAAATATGCAGAGTACAGGAGGGCCCTGCTCTACATTGCTTTGCTAATAGTACAGCAGTTTTCAATTACTATACCCTTTCTTCATTTATTCAGATTTCCTACAATAAATATATTCACCACTTGCTGTAAGCTAAGGATGAAAATATTTTAAAGTAATGTGTGTACTGTATATGCATCTTTTAGGTCTAGTTCTATTGCTCATTTAATATATGATAGTGTAAACATATTATCAGGCTTTTATATGCATTTTAAAGGGATAAAAGGCTATATTTCACTTTACAACAGTAGCCTGGACCCTGCTGTATAAGCAGGGCCCTCATGTAGTACATTTACAGTATGTGTGTGTGTGTGTGTGTGTGTGTAAACTCACCTAATTGTGGTTGCAGGGGTTGAGACTTAGCTCCTGGCCCCGCCTCTTCACTGATCGCTACTGGGTCCCCTCTCTCCCTGCTCCATGAGCTTTATCATACCTCGTCTTAAAGCTATGTATGGTTCCTGCCTCCACTACATCACTTGCTAGACTATTCCACTTCCTGACTACTCTATGGCTGAAGAAATACTTCCTAACATCCCTTTGACTCATCTGAGTCTTCAACTTCCAATTGTGACCCCTTGTTTCTGTGTCCCCTCTCTGAAACATCCCGTCTCTATCCACCTTGTGTGTGTGTGTGTGTGCGTGCTCATGTGTGTGCGTGTGCGCTTGCATATGTCTGAATATGGAAAGGATTAATTTATTTGTTAAGAGATTATGTTATATACTGTACTATTAAGTTCTATGGTATAATATAAGCTTCCAACTGTTGATCTACAGAAGAATGTCTTGGTTAATATTTGTATTATGTCCACAGGAGTTTAGCATAGGATGCCTCAGGATGGATTGGGGAGCAAGTCGGGTGGGAAAAAACGGTCTGGTGGTGTCCCCCGTGTCCGAAGTCACACTGATGCTGAGCTCCAGTATTACCGTGACCAAGACCATGACAACATCCTTCCTCCTTCCTTTAAGTATGACTTATTGTCTTCTGCAGCTTTTTCCTTCTGTGGTCTGACTGTGAATGTGTTTGTCATAGAGCAGTGGTCAGAGGATTGAGCCTCAACACTCCTTGTGCTGAGGCTTAGTGCCTAATACAGTGGATCCTCGGTTAGCGATGGCGTTGGATACCGATAAAATCGGTTAGCGATACATTTTTACGTCAAAATATTGTCTCCGTTTACGATTATCTACTTGGTTTACGATATTCGTCTCAGACGCGTACGCGTGGCCCAGCTGTGCGGGCACTCCAGGGAGCGTCAGTGTGCTATTGTTTACAAGCGAGAGCGACCACCACCCACGCATTCATACCAGTATATTGTCATTATTCCACTGTTTTTAGTGCTTGCAACTGCTAAATAAGCTACCATGGGTCCAAAGAAAGCTCATAGTGCCAGCCCTGTGGTAAAGAGGCTCAGAAATACAGTAGAAATGATTAGATAATAACAAAATATGAAAGTGGCGTGCGTATCACTGAGCTGGCCAGGCTGTATGGTAAAGCCTATTCTACCATCGCATTCGTGCAGGGAGTGTAGCATTCGTGCAGGGAGTGTAGCATTCGTGCAGGGAGTGTAGCATTCGTGCAGGGAGTGTAGCATTCGTGCAGGGAGTGTAGCATTCGTGCAGGGAGTGTAGCATTCGTGCAGGGAGTGTAGCATCTCGGAGTGCATCGGGAGGAGTGTAGCATTCGTGCAGGGAGTGTAGCATTCGTGCAGGGAGTGTAGCATTCGTGCAGGGAGTGTAGCATTCGTGCAGGGAGTGTAGCATTCGTGCAGGGAGTGTAGCATTCGTGCAGGCATGCTCCCTGGACAGATTTTTTGTGAGAGGGGTCCAGTGACTCTCAAGCTGGTCCTAGTGGCATTAAAAGAAAAAGGCCAGTAACCCCAGAAAAGAACTTGCCACCTGCAGTGTTAATGGAAGGGGATTCCCCTTCCAAACACTAGCATACTACTCCATCCTTTCCCCTCCTCCCGTCTTCCACACATCAACAACCCTTCAATAAATGTAAGTGACATGTTATTGTCACTGGTTCATGGTGCTTGGTTTTTGTCCTGGTTAGATCCTTTATAGAGCTCTTCAGATCATTAATTCTCCATGCACCAACACCACTCCAAACAAAGTTATAATTCTTCCCAACAGCCAGGTTGCATCGAACATTTCTAAAGTACTTGCTAAATCTAACACCAGAGTCGCCATCGCTTCCAGCCTTTCTATAAAGGATCTAACCAGGACAAAATCCAAGCACCATGAACCAGTCAATGTGGGGGTTTATACTATACCCTGTGGAGGCTGTGACAGGATTTATGTAGGAGAAACGGCAAGAAACCTCTAAACACGCCTCAAAGAACACATTAATGCATGTAGGAACAATAACCTGAACAACGCCTGCGAACAACACCGAAATTCCATCAATCATCTCATGAAATTCAAAGACGCCCAATTAGTAATCAAAGAAACTGATTTCCGCAGACGCAAGTGCCTTGAATCAGCACTTATCACTGTTTCTAACACAATTAAACAAAACCAAGGCAGCTTCACCATCTCTGAAGTTTTAGCAAGAATCCTCCTGAAAACTGTAAACCCTACCATCACATAGCCTCTCCTGCTAATACCACACAAGCGCATCGCAGATGTGGAACACTGCTACAGGCCTTCTCTTTTCCAACCTCCTACAGAAATATTTGTCTAACCTGTTTTAATACTACCCAAGTAATTATTTTTTTTTTTTTACCTTATTGTATTGCTACTACAACTTGTATCACTACTACTTCTACCACCACTAGTATTACACCTCACTTTGAGAGTATATATATATACCCTCTGTGTCCATGTGCTTGTAACGGCTTGAAAAAGCTCCTGGAGAGTGAAACGTTGCCACAATAAAATGTCACATTAGTTGCATTTGTGTTCTTTTACTTAACATATTGTCGGTAATTCTACCAATATTAATACATAATTTTCAATACTTATTGTAATAAAAACTAAATATACTGTACATATTTTTAAGACTTGGATTGGGTGACATTGGCTAGATAAAATAATTTTTTTGTTTTCCCTGTGTATGTTTCTAAAACTTTATTTTTTAATGGTAGTAGATAATCACAATGAGGTACAGAATGTTGAAAATTTCATGTACTCTCCTGTAAAAAAAAAATCTTGTTATCCAACTTCTCGGTGTTTTAAATTTCAGCCATTTTCTGCTTTCTTTTCCCAATTTAATTCTATAATAGTTATTTGAACAGCATTCCATCCAAATAATCAGTTTTCTTATTTATCCAACCTCCTTCAGTTCCTGTAGTGGTTAGATAAGTGGAGTTTTACTTTATATTTTTTGTATGTGCATGAATTCTCCCTTCCTCTCTCTATTCTTTCTTGCCTCCAATTTCCTATTCTCCCTCCTTTGTTCTCTCTCCATGCAACCATCTGTATTATTTTCCCTTCCTTTCTATTTTCACCTTTCCCTGGTCTCCCTCCTTCCCTTCCTTTCTCTGTTCTCTCTTTCCTTTTCTTCCCTTCCACCCTCCTTTCCTACTCATTATGGTTAAAACAAAATGTGAAAAAAAGTATAGATAAATTGGTAATACTTTTTGCTAGATTCTCTTGCTGATATGATTAATCCTTGGTCAATAAATAAATGTTAAAGCTAATATGTTTTTAGAATATTGGATCCTTTTGTTTTTCAGAGTACGTCTTCACGATCTTTTCATGCAAATAGAAAAGGAATTTGAAGGTCTTTATGCAGAAAATTTATCACGTAAGTTTATTAATGCTTTAAGACAGTGGTACCCCGGATTTCGTACAGCTCCTAACTCTAACAATTATGTAAGTGTATTTTTGTAAGTGCTTTTGTAAGCGTATTTTTGGAGGGTCTGAAACAGACTAATCTAATTTACATTTGTCCTTATGGGAACAAATTCGTTCGGTAACAGCATTCTGGAACGAATTATTGACGAAAACCGGGGTACCACTGTACTATACTTGTAGTGGTATGATTAATGGGGCCTTGATTATTATTATTATAATTCATGTTAAGCACTAAACCCATATGGGTCATTCAGTGCAAGATGTGGTGGAGGCTTGATCCTCTGTCTGCCGAGTGCAAGACAGACATGCTTCCTGTTTGTACTTGCCTATATGTCTAATAGGGCCTTGATGAATGCTGCTTCAAAAGTATTGACCCTGCGCCCAACCTCTTTCCCAAAGCACAATTAAAATCTCATAATACATAGACAGCTTTCTATCTTTGTATGAGCTATTTTAACACAAGGGCTATAACCTCCACTGGGTGCAGGATTGTTGCAAGCCACTCTGACCATGCAACATTAGTCATATGGTATATAAGCTATACATAAAAAAAAAAATTAATGTATAATAATATCAGTCTAATGGTAAAACATTGCATAAGAAAGCTTTAATAGATGTTACATAATTTAAGACTGAATATTTATTTAATTTTATAAATAATATTGCCTTAATTTTTCAGTACAGGATAAAATAGACAGCCTAACTGAGAGACTAGAAAGAGAATCAGTCATTGGGGAGCGTCCTGGTGGTAATGATGAAAATGACGGAGCATCCACTAAAGGTGGACTCAAGAATAAATGTAAGTTTCTTCTGTTATTCTGTAAGACACCAGTTGACTTTGATTTTATTGTAAGATTGGCAGGAGAAATAGTAAACCTCCCCCATAACTCCAACTAAAAACCAAAATTGCCATTGATTTAGGACATGCAGGCATTTTGAATTGTAGAAAGCAAATGCAGGAACATATTGGTATATGGAATGTGAGAGGTACAGATACAAAATTAAATAATTGAAGGTGCAAGTGTTCAGGAGTAGTTTCTCTTTTTGTAAAGTACTGATAATAGAAAGACATACAGTGAAGAACCTTTTATATATACTACTACAATGGTTTCACTTGCTTGTGTTTCTCTTAAGTACTTAGTAATGCCGCAGTGGGTGAAACATTGTATAAATACAATGTTCGTTGTCATTATTCCATTGTCATTGGCTTAGTCATTATTCCACATGTACAGTACTCTATTATGAGGGTGAATAAGTTCTTTTTTTGGCATCCTGTCTTGCTGAGAAATGTTCAGTGTGTATTTATAGTGTTTTCAGTTGTAACCTATACTAACCTAACCTAACTTAACCCAACCCAACCTATCCTAGTCTAACCTAACCATACTTGAAAATTGGTTGCAAACCCTATGTGCAAGCATGACAAATAAAAACATCAAGAAATTAGTGGTATATACCAAGACATTGAGGTAGAATTATACTGAATTTAAACCACAGTGTTGTACTAGGCAGCCTTAGGCTCTGGTTTCATACATGGCAAGTTAATAAGGTGATCCCACTGTGAATTTTATGTATCGAGGTCTTTGGGCAAAAATAGGTTCTTGGACTTTATCCCCCTTTCAAAACTATGACATGCATAGTAATTTTAAACCATTAATAGTTTGACACTTGCTAATCTAGCTGAAGTGTTGACTCCATCACATGAGTCAGCTAGCTGGTGGATAATGGAGAGCCTGGTGTTTCTAGAGTTACAGTGGTACCTCGACTTACGATATTTTTTCATTCCAGAATGCTGTTCAAGTGCCATTACCAAACGAATTTATCTCTTTAAGAAATGTTGTAAAATAGACTAGTCCTTTTAGACCCCCAAAATTACACTTACAAAAGCATTTAAAAAAATAAACTTACATAAAAGGATGAGTTTGGGAACCATCGTAAGTCGAGGTACCACTGTACTTGGTGATTTTTAATGGCTTACTTCTAATCAGTCAACTGTCAGAGCTAGATACTACCTCTGTAGTGCAGGTACCTGGGGGAAAAGTTTTCATTAAATTTCCTCATCCTTTATTTTTGCTCATCAAGCCTGAGTGCACTAATCATCACTGATCTTCACTTGAATCATTGCTGGTTCACTCCATCTGCTCATACTTGGGTTTCCTTTCTAGCCTAATGTCAAATAATCCACCTGCTTCAGTACTCTTCTTTAGCTTTACTTCATTTCTCTTTTCAAGGTCTCCCTAAATTTCTATTTCAGTTTATTGCATGTTCTACACTAAATCACCATTAAGCAGAGGTTAGAGATTTTCCACTTTTTCTTATTAATAGCATCAGACTGATTTTTACAGTGGTGGTGTGACAATTTGAATAGACTTTCTACTTGCAGAAATCAAATAAATTTGGTATAGTGCAGGTAAAATATGAAAAAAAAATGACAAGCAAGACTTCTATGCATCTGAGAGAAAGTAACCAGCTGTGTATAATGTACAGTGAGCCCCCGGTTCTCGTTGGCAATCCGTCACAGAGGGCCCGTCGACCACCGGTTTGGTCAAACTCCGATTCTATTTTCCCAATAAGAAATAATGGAAATAAAATTAATCCGTTCCAGACATCCAAAAGTATTAAAATAAAATATTTTTTAGAACTTTTTGACATTAAATTAAACACAATTTTATAAAAAAAAATTAAAAATACATAGTACAATAACATTTTATTTTTTTTTATTAACACATCGGCCGATTCCCACCAAGGCAGGGTGGCCCGAAAAAGAAAAACTTTCATCATCATTCACTCCATCACTGTCTTGCCAGAAGGGTGCTTTACACTACAGTTATAAAACTGCAACATTAACACCCCTCCTTCAGAGTGCCGGCACTGTACTTCCCATCTCCAGAACTCGAGTCCGGCCTGCCGGTTTCCCTGAATCCCTTCATAAATGTTACTTTGCTCACACTCCAACAGCACGTCAAGTATTAAAAACCATATGCCTCCATTCACTCCTATCAAATACACTCACACATGCTTGCTGGAAGTCCAAGCCCCTCGCACACAAAACTTCCTTTACCCCCTCCCTCCAACCTTTCCTAGGCCGACCCCTACCCCGCCTTCCCTCCACTACAGATTTATACACTCTCGAAGTCACTCTGTCTCGTTCCATTCTCTCTACATGTCCAAACCACCTCAACAACCCCTCCTCAGCTCTCTGGACAATCGTTTTGGTAATCCGCACCTCCTCCTAATTTCCAAACTCCGAATTCTCTGCATTATATTCACACCACACATTGACCTCAGACACGACATCTCCAATGCCTCCAGCCTTCTCCTCGTTGCAACATTCATCACCCATGCTTCACACCCATATAAGAGTGTTGGTATAACTATACTCTCATACATTCCCCTCTTTACTTCCATGGACAAGGTTCTTTGTCTCCACAGACTCGAAGTGCTCCACTCACCCTTTTCCCTCATCAATTCTATGATTCACCTCATCCTTCATAGACCCATCCGCGACATGTCCACTCCCAAATATCTGAATACATTCACCTCCTCCATACTCTCTCCTCCAATCTGATATCCAATCTTTCGTCACCTATTCTTTTGTTATCCTCATCACCTTACTCTTTCCTATATTCACTTTCAATTTTCTTCTTTTACACACCCTACCAAATTCATCCACCAACCTCTGCAGCTTCTCTTCAGAATCTCCCAAAAGCACAGTGTCATCAGCAAAAGCAACTGTGACAACTCCCACTTTGTATTTGCTTCTTTATCTTTTAGCCCAACACCTCTTGCCAAGACCCTCGCATTCACTTCTCTTACAACCCCATCTATAAATATATTGAACAACCACGGTGACATCACACATCCTTGTCTAAGGCCCACTTTTACTGGGAAATAGTCCCCTTCCCTCCTACACACTCTAACCTGAGCCTCACTATCCTCATAAAAACTCTTCACTGCTTTCAGTAACCTTCCTCCTATTCCATACACCTGCAACATCTGCCACATTGCCCCCCTATCTACCCTATCAAAATTCTAATACAACTATTGCTCCATAATACTTAAGCTAGTCATAAGTTTGCCTAAGATACTCCAATATAGAAATTATATTATGCCAATATATCACCTTTATCATTAATATATAAACTAATTGCTAACTTTTTATACTAATTGTTAAATTCTCAATGTTTAAATTCCAGTAGCTAAATTTTGTAAACCTAACCTTACAATCTGTATATCCATTGTATAGCTATTGAGTAAGACCTATCATAAGACTGCCTGAAAAGCCTAGGCATACCTAGGCATATTATTGGCCATCTTGTAATATCAACTTTAATGTATAACTATAAGTACCCCCCACCTTGTATTACATGAAATAAAGAATTTGAATTTGAATTAGAATTTGAATCATATGAATTTTCCAAATCCATAAATGCCACAAAAACCTCTTTACCCTTATCCAAATACTGTTCACCTATATGTTTCACTGTAAACACTTGGTCTACACACCCCCTACCTTTCCTAAAGCCCCCTTGTTCATCTGCTATCCTGCTTTCTGTTTTACTCTTAATTCTTTCAATAATAACTCTACCATACACGTTACCAGGTACACTCAACAGACTTATTCCCCTATAATTTTTGCACTCTCTTTTGTCCCCTTTGCCTTTATACAAAGGAACAATACACGCTCTCTGCCAATCCCTAGGTACCTTACCCTCTTCCATACATTTATTAAATAATAGCACCAACCACTCCAAAATTCTATCCCCACCTGCTTTTAACATTTCTATCTTTATCCCATCAATCCCAGCTGCCTTACCCCCTTTCATTCTACCCACTGCCTCACGAACTTCCCCTACACCCACAACTGGCTCTTCCACACTCCTACAAGATGTTATTCCTCCTTGCCCTACACACGAAATCACAGCTTCCTGTCTTCATCAACATTTAACAAATCCTCAAAATATTCTCTCCATCTTCCCGATACCTCTAACTCTCCATTTAATAACTCTCCTCTCCTATTTTTAACTGTCAAATCCATTTGTTCTCTAGGCTTCCTAACTTATTAATCTCATTCCAAAACTTTTTCTTATTTTCAACAAAATTTGCTGATAACATCTCACCCACTTCTCATCTGCTCTCTTTTTACATTGCTTCACCACTCTTTTAACCTCTCTTTTCTCTCCATATACTCTTCCCTCCTTGCATCACTTCTACTTTGTAAAAACCTCTCATATGCTAACTTTTTCTCCCTTACTACTCTCTTTACATCATCATTCCACCAATCGCTCCTCTTCCCTCCCCCACCCACTCGCCTGTAACCACAAACTTCTGCTGAACACTCTAACACTACATTTTTAAATCTACCCCATACATTTTCGACCCCATTGCCTACACTCTCACTAGCCCATCTATCCTCCAATAGTTGTTTATATCTTACCTAACTGCCTCCTCTTTTAGTTTATAAACCTTCACCTCTTTTACTTACTGATTCTATTTTCCTTGTATCCCATCTACCTTTTACTCCCACTGTAGCTATAACTAAAAGTGATCTGATATATCTGTAGCCCTCTATAAACATGTACATCCTGAAGTCTACTCAACAGTCTTTATCTACCAATACATAGTCCAACAAACTACTGTCATTACGCCCTACATCATATCTTGTATACTTATTTATCCTCTTTTTCTTAAAATATGTATTACCTATAACTAAACCCCTTTCTATACAAAGTTCAATCAAAGGGCTCCCATTATCATTTACACCTGGCACCCCAAACTTACCTACTACACCCTCTCTGCATGTTTCTCCCACTTTAGCATTTAGGTCCCCTACCACAATTACTCTCTCATTTGGTTCAAAAGTTCCTATACATTCGCTTAACATCTCCCAAAATCTCTCTCTCCTCTACACTCCTCTCTTCTCCAGGTGCATACACGCTTATTATGACCCACTTTTGCATCCGACCCTTATTTTAATCCACATAATCCTTGAATTTACACATTTATATTCCCTCTTTTCCTTCCATAACTGATCCTTCAACATTATTGCTACCCTTCCTTAGCTCTAACTCTCTCAGATACTCCTGACTTAATCCCATTTATTTCTCCCCACTGAAACTACCTACCCCCTTCAGCTTTGTTTCGCTTAGGGCCAGGACATCCAACTTCTTTTCATTCATAACATCGGCAATCATCTCTTTCTTATCATCCGCACTACATCCATGCACATTCAGACAACCCAATTTTATAAAGTTTTTCTTCTTCTCGTTTTTAGTAGATTTGTACAGGAGAAGGGTTGCTAGCCCATTGCTCCCGGCATCTTAGTCGCCTCATACGACACGCATGGCTTACGGAGGAAAGATTCTTTTCCACTTCCCCATGGACAATAGAGAAAATAAAAGATGTCACTTACATTTACTGAAGAGTTGTTGATGTGTGGAGGACGGAGAGGATAGAGTAGTATGCTAGTGTTTGGAAGGGAATCCC